>VXBL01007870.1:420399-480255 GCA_013400195.1 Aramus guarauna
AGAAAGCTTTACGTTTCTTTGATAACATTTGCACTACATTAAACAGATTTTTTTTTTTTTCTCCCCCCCAAAAAACACCTTCTTTTACTAAAGACCAGGCGCTTGATAGGACATCAGGATCCACACGCTGGCTGCTCCAGGAGCCCCTTCCCCCCTCCCTGCAGGGGGGGACACCAGCACAGCGGCCACCGGGGCTCAGCACCACAGCAAAAAGGACATGTATTTAACAAATACCAGCTTTTCTAGGAAAAAAAAAAAAAAAAAAAGAAATATTCAAGTTGTGGGTACTGGCCACAGCCATGTACAGATTGATGAGGAGAGCTGCATCTGAAAGAGGGGCTGGATTATTCAATGGGATTTTTATTTTTTTTTTAAGTGCTATTTTTAAAAAAGCCCTTTGCCATCGTTGCCTGCCCACAGGTGAAAGAAAGAAGAGGAAGCCCAATTCCTTTGAAATCATAAAAATGACGTATTAACGTAACCTGTCCTTTGACACATAACTGGAATCTTCCCAGCCCGGAGCCCTTCACGCACGCTGCGCTGGAGATCTCTAACCCAGCAGGGAAAATAAGACAACTCTCTTGGCAACCTGCTAATGCAATACCCGGTGAAGCCAAAAACCTTTCTAACAGGTACTGGAAGGAACGTCCCCAGAAAATGCCTGGAAAGACTCTGTTACCCCTAAATTAGGAGGTGACTTTGCAGACAGACTGCAGTTCGCTTGGAGCGCAAATCTGCAGGTCAGGGGCAGGGGAAATACCGGAGCTAGCATGGGTGCTCAGAGCTCCACCTGCAGCAGCTGGGAAATAAGGATAAAAAGAGTAAATTAACCTACGCAGAGCTCTGCCATCATAGAATCTTTAAGGTTGGAGAAGACCTCTAGGATCATCAAGTGCAACCGTCAACCCTGCACCACCATGTCTACTAGACCATGTCCCGAAATGCCACGTCTACACGCTTTTTGATCACCTCCAGGGACGGTGACTCCACCAGCTCTCTGGGGAGCCTGTTCCAATGTCTGACCACCCTTTCAGTGCAGAAATTTTCCCTAATATCCAACCTAAACCTCCCCTGGAGCAATTTGAGGCCATTTCCTCCTGTCCTATCACTTGTTGCTTGGGAGAACAGACCAACACCCACCTCACCTCAACCTCCTTTCAGGTAGTTGTAGAGGGCGATCAGGTCTCCCCTCAGCCTCCTCGTCTCCAGACTAAACCACCCCAGTTCCCTCAGATGCTCCTCATAGTCGTTGTGTTCCAGACCCCTCACCAGCTTCGCTGCCCTTCTCTGGACACGCTCCAGCACCTCAATGTCCTTCTTGGCGCGAGGGGCCCAAAACTGAACACGGTACTCAACTACTGCCATGGTCAGGTCACTCTTAATATTTCCAACTCATTTAAGGGAACCGAAATATCTTTGCACCGCACTGCGCCTGCCCCGCAAAGCTTACAGTCCATTCAGGAAAGCATTAAACCCTTATTTACAGCTCACAGAAATTACCCGGACGCTCCCAGTTAAGCACACAAGTAACGTTTGTCACGGAAACACAAGCTCTTTGTGCGAGACATTTATTAAAAGCAGCCCTGAATATTGAACGCAGACCAATGAAGCCAAGGCATCTCCCATGTATTACGGCAATCCTGGCAACCACTGTCCTGGCAGATCCACGCGGGGTTGGGGGGGTACGGAGGGTTTATCCTGCCTTCCGCTGCTGGGGCAAACGGCAGCCGGACCGGAGCGCTGTCACCTGGAACCCCCAGCCCCCCCGGCACAGCGCTGTTTGGATCAAGCCTTACAGAAAACACCACGTAACTGGGTCCTGGAGCGGCAGAGCGCAAAAATTAATTACATCCACTGGAGGTGTGGAACAGATGGAGAACGGTGCATGAACAGAGAGTAATTCCCAGGAATCCCGCAGGCTTACTTCCCTTGCTGCGCGCAGCTCGGGCCAGACCATGCTCGAAGGAAGGGCAGAGCCGACCCTTTTGCCTCTCCGCTCCCTGCCTACCCAGAACAGAATATCCCGCTGCTCTGGGAAGCGCCGGGACGGCTGGTGCTTAGCCATCGCCCGCTCTCCCTGCTTCACCTTTCCTGGAGGGTCAGAGTCACCGTGCACCATCAATCGGCGATCCTCAGCACTATTTTGGGCAAATCTAAGGCTGAGCTGTTTCATTTTGCAGCCACTGAAGCACGCCGTACCTTTGTTTCGGTGTCTGCAAAACCAAGCTAATAATCAGCACCTCTAAGATAACCTCAACAGCTCAACCGAGGGGCAGAAACTCTTTTTACCCATGCAGGGGGAAGGAAGTTTCGTGTTGCTGCAAGCTCTGCGGGCACTCAGAGCAGCAGAGACCTTTTGTTTTGCCAAGCCTTTACAGCCCCCCCCCAAATTTCCTGAAATTCAACTTATTTACTTTTTTTTTTTTTTTTAACCATTTAGACGAGTGCAGCAGTTCCGTCCCCCTCGGCGATCCGTGCACACCGAACGCGACACATCGCGCTGCAGACAGCGGGAACAAGGGTCCTCGGACCAGGGATCCAGCAGCGGATCACGGCACCGAAAGCCGCTGCTGAGCGTTAAGCACGCGTACAGGAGACCGCGCAGCGTAACCGCATTGCTCAAGTCATTGGGTGATCAGGGGAAAAGGAATAGTAGAAATACAAATAAATTTCATTACCTGGAACTCGCTCTCCACCCACCAGGCAGCGAAGCCCAACTGGCAGAGCGGCACAAACGCAGAGCTTGTACCGAGATGAATGAACTGTATCATTAACCGGGCTCGCAGCAATTTGCTCCAAGGTCACCCCCTCGAGCCGCTTTGCTGGGACCTGTTCAAAAGGGCTTTTTGGCTCCAGTCTTACAGAATGATATTGCAAAACTGCTCGGATGCATCAGCTGATAACACAGCCCTCATCTGCAACCCACGGCCCTTGGGACACGCCAGGATTTTCTCTCTTCTGCAGAAAAACCATCGGTTTCTCTATCCTCGCCTGTTTTCTCTTTACACAGAGCTTTGATGGCATTAGACACTCGTTCCCAAAACTAATGGAATTCAAACACGGCTTCCTCGTCTTATACAGCTTCATATATTTTATTTCATTCAAAGCCAGGATAACGTATAGCTATTTCAAGGGTACCGTATTTTGGCTCTGTAGGAATGTTTGGTTTTAGAAAGGCCCAAATATTTTTAATTTCATCATTGCAGCCATTGCATTAGTCAGAATGATAAAGCACAAAGACAATACCGCCGCTTTTTCTTCAGCTGATTTCCCGATTAAAATGCTGATGGCCTAAATATGTTCCAGTAAAACATTGCCATTATTTCATATTAGAATTTCAGCAGCTTTCAAATATCTACTTACACAATTCTCAACTAGCTATATCAAAATCCCCACCTTCCATAAAATAGGATAAAGCCATAGTAAAGGCAAATACCTTGTTTAATGTCTTTCATTCCACTTTCCTTTTAACAATTCACGGCCGTTAAAATTGCCTCAAAGCCCTCCAAAGAAAGGCAGGATAACTAATTCATGTTTGTAGCTGCAAATCTAATCATACGCATGTTTTCAGTTCATTATTTTGGTGTCATAAAAATATGATGGTTGCTTTCAATTTGAAGGAATTATTATACCCTTATACTTTGCTATTCATGAACATTAATTGACAAAACCAAATTTGTCCGTCAGGAGTGCAGATGAACACTACCCATAATTTAATCAGGAGTAAATCAGCTGGCAAGCGGTTACTACACAGATGCTGTAATAATTAAGTCTCTCTATTGAGATGACAGGAAACAATTTATATTTAATTTATGCAAAGAAAAATATTTTCAGTATTTTCTTTCTGTTTTCTGCTGTTGGGGGTTTTTGTCAGGTATTTAACGGCATCCGGCAGTCCTAACATTTTGGAAGAGCTTTTCCTCTCAGTCTGAAGAACAAACCCCTCCTGCTGGGCGTTGTATATATACCTGTAGGTACGCAGACATACATAATTTTCACTGCCCCTCCTCCCTCCAGTGGGCTGGGCTGGTTTTGAGCAGATTAACCACATCCCCATGGATTCGCCCAGCACAAGGGACCGTCCCGCGGGGCAGAGGTGACCCAGGAGTTGCCCAGCCGCGGCGAGGGTGGGAAGCAGATCCACAGCACCGGGCGTCCGGCTCACTCCTGGCTGCTGACGCCCGTTTAATCAGATACCAGAAGCCCAGAGGACTGCCAGACACCCCACATTCCCGTTTTTGGAAAATACTGTTTTCCTCCCCTCTTCCAAGCAGGTACCATCCATCACCCTCGGGACACGACCTGCTGTCTGGCCATTAGACAGAGCTACGCTCTGCTCTGAGACCCCTGACCCGTCATCTCGGCCACGCACCGCAACCCCCGGGAGCTTTTCGTGCCCGGGGCGCCACGGGGAACACCACCAAACAAAAAAATCCCTAAAACCAGGAAAACCACTCAGGGATAAGAAACCCTCCAATCTGTCATACCCCTCTCGGTCTCCATTGATTTCTCACGCACCGCACACTGATAGTGCTAGGGTATCATTCAGTCCTGGTCCCCTGCCCGTCGCAGAACCGCCGGGTCACCTACAGCTTCCCGAGCGGTAGCATCGGCACAATATTTCTGTGATTAAAAGGAGAACACTGTAAAGCAATAAAAAGTATAAACAGCAAGTGAACTCCATCCACAAGGCACCGATCGCTATTTCGCTCCCAGGGAGCACAGCACTGCCTACCAAAGTGGAGAGAGATAAATGTCCCCTTTTTTTTTTTTTTTTTTAAAATCACTAGTAACAGCTCATTCCACTGGATGGAAAAGAAAAATATTAGCAATCTTCCTATTTCATTTCTGTGGCCCCTTAATCTATCCAGCTCAGGCAGGAGCATGTCATCTGCCAAGGACGACTTTTACTTATTGCTTTTCTGGGGAGAGGTAAATGACTTTTCCTCCTAGTGCTGGAGTTAGCCCTGGAGAGCATCAAATTATCCCGATCTCCCTTAAAACACAAAATTCAAAGGGCTTTGGGAGTAGTTTGTTTCAGATACATTTCTTGTCATCTCAGAAAAATAGGATTTTGTTTTGGATAGAAGTGACACCTCTTTTTCTACACCAATGCACACAACGTTATTTAACATGACAATATCATGCATGGAAAGTTGGCAGGGATCTCATCCGCATGTTCTCAAGCACCATAGTGACGAGCACAGAGATTTATGCCGGTTGCTTTCAAGCTGCTGACGCCTGCCAGAACACCAGGACATCAACCCGGATGATAGCTCCACCAAGGGCGGGCAGATATAGGCAAAGAAATAAAGCAACATTCCCACCCTTGCCATGGGATATCTATGAAATAACGGTCTGGCCCTAATTTTGGAAGGCTGCAGTAAATAATTTTGTATTCTGGGTTTCTGCAGGGCTGGCCAGCGGTCTAACAGCTTCTGGGACCTGCACTGAGCACCGCAAGGCTGTTGCCCAGGAGGAGCAGGCTCCTGGGGACCACCGACTTCATCCCACCTCACTCGCCTGACACCCGCTCCCGCGCCTTATTTCCCCGGCGTGAGGGAATCTGCTCTCGTGCAGACGGTGGCACGCTAATCAGCCAAGGCTGTTGCGATCATCTTCGGAAACAAAGTCTCTTTGCTATACACGACACACACGTGGTCCTCTCTTAGGAGAGCGGATGAAACAACTTGTTACCATGAAAAATTTATTACTGACTAACGTAGGTAGGAAACCTAATACGCTAAGTACCAAGGAACTCGTTTCCCGCCCCGATTCCGCGTGGTCTCAAAGCAACCGATCCAAGGAAATTTTATGCTGTTTTCTCTTGTTGTCCATGAGAGGAAAGAAGAGCTGTCACAAACGGTTTGCTCAAATGCTCTCCTAGCTGGAGCCCGAGCTCGCCGAAGCGTTGTACTTGGGGAAACGCAGGACCGGAAAGGATCGCAGCTTTGATGTGAACCCGTTAAATCATTTTTCTGCCACATACATACAGCAAAAGAGAAGAGAGGGACACGGCCTCCGAAGCGCTTGATGGGCACTGTTAAGCTCAGCTTTTGGGAAGAAGGTGAAACCGTATCGCCTGTGCTTCATTTCAGTTCCAGGTAAAAGCTTTGAAACCAGACCCTGTTTGGTTGGCGTTTAATTAAATCACGGAAAAATGCACAAGGGACTGAAGGACAAAAAAATATAAGAGCCCAGATGGTAAATGTTCATCTCCTCAGCTTCTTTTTGAAAGGTCAGAGATTTCCTTCAACATCTTAAAGGGACTGAGATTTCCCCGTAACTTCTTCCCCAATTGCCTGATGCATGCTTTAGATCAGCAATGACATCAGTAAAGTTTCCTTAGCCAAGGACTTGGCTATAAAGGAGTTATTAGTTACTAGAGAAACGTCCCACACAGAAATGCAGTAAGTTACAGACAAGCATTGACCTGTGGTTTTATTTAAAAAAACCCCTCCCTGTTCTTCTGTGACTCTGCTCCTTTATGAAGCTGTCAGTGCCGGGTTTCCCTCAGACCCGACTTGTGCACGAGAAAAATCTGTCTGCGCCGCGACTCTCTGCTTCCTTTCTCATCAGGCAACGCATTGCTGTCAGCTCAACACCTTCTGATGACATAAAAGCAAATCAGTGCACCTATAGTGTCCAATGCAACAGAGGCGTTTCCTGCAGAAACATTCAAGGAAGTCTTCAATGTTCTAATTGGTTAGGAAAATTTGCTGCCTTTGCCAGTAAAAAAAAAAATTACGTTCATTTCCATAGAAGAACTCCTCAGAACTTTGCGTCATGTCCTTAATTTTCTACCTGGTAGCCAAGCCAAACTCACATCCATTTGTGGAGCAACCATCAGAGTGGGATACAAAATACACATACTGGATAATATCTACGTAATTGGAAGGCAATACATTAAAGTTTCAGTGCAACGTCTTAAAGTCTGGGTGATTTTCAAATTACTTTAGCTTTCTTGTTCATTCTGGTCACATCTTTAATTGAGTTATTTCATAACCAATGAAAAATCAACTGGCAAGATATAAAAAAAATTGGGAGCCTAACAAATCAGCAGCATCTATCAGCCAAAGAATTAATGGAAAATGACAATTTATCTAATGGAGCGGTGAGTCAGGGAATAATACACAGCAATAAGTCCAGAAAATTGTTTGCATTATGCCAAACATGTTGCTTGGAATTTCCCATGTATAAAGTAAGTGGTTTCTCTGCTGAGCTTTATTCTTCAAGAGAGCCCTCAGCTCTCCTTGAGATCGGGACTCGCTCCACATATTCAGCATTTCATGGGAGAACAAGAGAAAATACCCTTCAAATTCTCAGTCTCACTCATCGTTAGGTTTGATAGTGCCAATCATAAATCTTTCTGACTTTTTTTTTTTTTTTAAATTCAGAAACTGTCAAATGGAAAAAAACCCTACAGCCTTTCATTTCTGTTTCAGCAAAATTTAGAGCAAGAATCTGTTCCAGATTCAAATTCGTGCTTCAAACAAGAAAGATCCTCCAGCATTGCCTGGCAGACAGGACTTCCAGCTGAGACTGGGAAGATTTAGGACTGGGTTGTGAAGCCAGCCCCTTTCTCAATTACTCCTTTTGGAAATCACCAGCCTTATAGCTGGTTAGGTTGGACCAGACGGAAAACCATCCGACCTGCAGGACTCATCCATGAGATGAAAACCTGATTCTCTGAGCAATCCCCAATAGGAATTACAGCCCCTCTTTGGAAATGACACTGTCCTGAGAGGTGACTGTACCCCCAGGCGACACTAACGGATCTTTCAGGCATCAGGCAAGTTTAATGCCTGCAACAGCAAGGATTTACTGCTTTGGGAAACCGGAGCTTTGTCAGTGCCCTCCCAAACCAGGGAGTTGAACCAGCTGCCATCGTCTCCTCTGCACCCGTGTTCAATTCAAATAAAAAGAGACCCCGGTGATCGGAGGGGACACATCCCAGCAAACCAATTCATGGAGGCACAGTAAGCTTGGTAAGCAGCAGCAGTACCGCAGGGTAGAATAGGAAGATAGAAAACTGATTTTCAACAGAGCATCCCATGTAACGTACAAAGAAACAGCGCTTCAGAGGTTAAATAAAGATCAAGTACTCGTGCAAAGGGCAAACCAGCTTCGGAGCAGGGCTCCCATATGACACCCCGCTCTTTAGACTAATACTGTGATTACCATGGTACGTCCTGGGGTATTATACAAACCTACAAAACCCGTGCACGAATAATCAGCCAATTATACAGACTCAGCTGCACAGAAAACTTTTCAAGTCTTCCATCAAACGGGAAGACGTGCAGCTGGCAGGAGGAAAAGTGAACTTTCAAGACATTCAATATTTGTTTTTCAGAGCAAGCTACCCAAGAGCAGCAGTAGGCGAGAGGGGACACACATTTGGGACAGGGTGCCACGCTCTCTCCCCTGAGGGCAGGGGCTGTTACCCAAAACCTCAGGCACATTCTGGAAGCAGAGCCCAGCTCTTCTTGCAGGTGCTTTGGAGGAAAAGAGTCCTTATAACGGAGGCAGAAGCTGTAGAAAACATGAGATCTTTCCAGGTGGTACATGAAAGTTGTGCTGGCAAGCCTGTGATTTATTTAGCGTTTGGCATTTCTCCAGGCACATAATTTGACATTTAATTAAGGCCAGGGCCTTTACCATTCAAGCACATCGCAGAGTTATGAAAAAAGCCCAAATGTCATCAGCGACAGCGACGCGGTACGGGGTGTCTACAAGCCTTACCTGTGAAATTTGGACTGCGCCAGTCAGAACTCGACTCCACAGAGCTCCTCAAAATCGTTGTTGCAAAAGAATCGCTGGGGGCAAGGTCTGGTTTTGTGGTTTATAAAGGCACTTGCACAGCCATACAGGATGTCGAGCCCTTTTATGACCCTATCCGAAATGTCGTTTGTTCAGCGGCATAGGTCACAACTACACAACTGGGGCTTGGTGTCCCAAACCTGTACCCACTCCCGTTTCCTTAGGGCATCCTTCCTGCCCGCTTAAAGTGACAAAGTACGGTGACAGCTTGGGCAGCCAAGTTTTGTAAGGCCCTGTGAACACAGACACCTCCCCGAACACACCGCCTAAGTTCTGCCCTCAGGTACACTGACTGTATATTGTTATTGCCATAAGAACAGAAAGCTCACAGAGATGTGAATCACACGTGCACATCATCTACTCGGTCGCTTTGAATGTCAGTGAGGTTCACGACAGCCATCCTTATATTGCACTTCACCTTGTACCTGAGAAGACATCTAGAAAATCCTACAGAAATGATGCATCGGAAGGAAGAAAATCTTAGTGTTGAGTTACTGAGGTGGGATTCAAAAGCCCCAGATTCACAGGCTTCCTCCCTGGCATTTCCCTGTAAGAAAGGGAAAGGAAAAGCAAGCAAAACTAAAATTACCATCTGTGTTTTCCCACCTGGTTGGGCTTACTCATTTGGAAAACAAATTGCTCACGCAGGACCAGGGCTTTCTCACACATCTCCTCTCTGTGTAACATCTGACATAACGGATCCAGATCCTTTGGACTGATCCCAGGCAGTATAATACAAAAGATTAGTACCAAACCCTCTTGAAAAACTGCCTGACATTTCCTTGGAGGCAGCAGCATGATCAGAGGCTTGATTAACTGAGTAGTCAGCTAACGAGTCGTTCTCCTAGCTCAACCTGTGCAAGTACAACAGGCACAACAGAAGTCACACAGAGATCTGCAGCAAAACCCGAAGAACAATATTTTGGATCTCACCACGGAAACAGAAACACTACAGTCCAAACGCCATTTGTTACAGAATTGGCTGGGGAGAAGAGAGAAAAAGAGGCAAGAGGAAGAGGGGATGGGCCGCTTTGGAGGACATATTAGCTAAGGTATATGCACCATCATAGCCAGTAATAAGAAAATACCAGTAACCTTGAGCAAAATAAGCACTGGAAATTCAGAGCAAGTGTTGTTATGGTATCATTGCAAAACCCCAGGCTTTCTCCTCAGCCCTGAGTAAATAAATACACCTATTGTCAGAGCTACCTGTAAGCTGGGACAGGAAAAGAGAGCGAGTCGTGTAAAATTCCCGATGCCAATCTATTAGTCTTGGGAACTCAGGGATGAAGGAGGATGCTAGTGCAAAGCTCTGGGGAGCTTAAAGGAGCGGTGCTTCAGGGCATCCGTGCGGAGCAAGTAAGGAAAAGCAAGAGGCAAAACCAGAAAATTTGGGTGTAGTTGTGTTACACACCCCCTCCTTAACACCAGGAGGTGCAGGTGATGGATAACCAGGCCCATCTGTGGAGACGTTACAGATGCGTGAAAACAACTGGGAAAAGGAACAGAGCTTCCAGGTGCTACGGTAACACAAACAGCCAGAAAAAAATCCCCAAACATTTTGTCCTTCATAGAACTGAATAGTTCTAGCACACCTAGAGATGCTCTTTACTGCAACAGTCCCCCTCCAAAACAGCAAGTCAGCCTCCAGCTTGAATGTTGTTATTTTGAAACTGGAAAAATTGCTATACGCTGTTGTGTATACATCTAAACAGAATGGTAACTTCCACTGTCAGGTGGAGAGCAGCTTGTTCCAGCCCACGTGAACCCCAAATGGGCAATCATCCCAACCCTGGCCTCATATTTGTAACTACTTAGACCCAAAGCTTTTACGTTTCGGAAGAAGTTGAGGCGGGTATGCAAATGCAACAGGGCTCACTCCACCTTCCCCTTTGGAAAACACCGGGCTTGGGGACAAACTTAGTAAAGAGGACAGGGGAGGGAAGAGATGAAGGACATCGCAAACCAGGAGGTGAGATGCAGGATGTCGAGGCTGTACGCGCACGCGGTCCTCTCTTACCTGCTTCCATCAGCTGGCACTGCTGCCCGAACACTTGCGAGAAGGTAACGGGGCCTGCCGCAGAGCTGGAGGTCACCGGAGAGGAGTCCATAGCGTTCTTCGGGTCCTTTGTGTTAGTCATGGGGCAGAGCCCAGCAGCTGCGAGAAGCCTCCTGTCCCCCACAGACCCTCAGCGGGCAGGAGGAGACCCCACCTGAGGAACGGTGCCTCCTCCCGAGCCCAGAGGATGCTCCTTTCCTCTCTTTTCAAGGGAGAGTAAGAACATGCACGTTTTCAGTTGAGCGTCATTGATGTTTTTTTCATCGAGACCTGTCTCTGCCTCTTCCAGGAGTTCTGTGGTACGTCCTGGGCAGGTCTGGCAGCCTCAGGCACGAATTAGCTTTGGGCAACGAGGATTGAGCCCCGCTGGGGTACCTGCCATAGTTACTGCAAACGTACCAGTCTCTTTTCTTCTCCTCACGGAACTGAGATGTCTAAACCCAGCAGCTACCTCGTCCCTCAGCTCGGGCACATCTCCCCGTGAGGAACACAAGGAGTTTTCCCCCCGTGCGAGGTCCCGGGCACGGCCGGGATGCTGAACCTCCGTCCTTCCAGCCCACCCGCCGGCTGTCCGTCCCTCTGCCGAGGACACTGGAAGATGTCGGAGCACCAGAAAGATCTCCACCTCTCTCCGGGGTCTGGAGCTTCCCGTCAGGAGCTATGGGGAGGCTTCCAGCGGACGGAGCCGATGGCAGAGGGGCCCCCGCACCTGCCGCCCCAAGATGGAACCTGCTGCTCCGGGGGCTGCGCGGCTCCCGCCTCCCCCCGCCGGCCGAGCTCCGCTCCCGGGGCCCCGCCAGCCCTCGGCATCAGCCCCCTGCGCGGTTTAGCCCTCCCTTACAGCCCTCTCTCCCCTTCCCCCAGCAAAACAGGCGAGGGGGAGGAGACTGGAGCCGCCGTTAAATAACATTTCCTCGGCCCTGCTGCAGTGGCCCTCCCTCTCCCCCCTGCCCTGATGCAGCGGCTGTTCCCGGGAGCTCTTCTGGAGGCACATGGAAGTGCAAACTCAGCCAGGCAGCAGAGAGCCGCTCGCCTTAACCCCCTCACGCCTGCTGGCTGGGGTGCTGGAGGGAAAGGGGGGGCAGGAGGGGGGGCCCCAAACCCGCCTGGGTGATGCGATGCCCACGGCTGTGCCTCCCCCAGCGCTGCGGTCCTGTAACCCTTTCAGGGTGAACACCAGCCAGGGCTGTTTGTGTGGAGAAGGGGCCAAGAGTTAACTCCCAGGAACGTCTGACCCAGCTGATTCATCTTCATTTTAAAAGCTCGCTCTGGCAATGCAAGGGATGCTGACTCCGGGAGCTCTGCCTAATTTTGTCCTCCGTGAGTCATCAGGGTTTTCTTTGGGAAGCTTGCTCTGGGAAGAAAGGTTACGCCCGGCTAGGAAAACACACATTGTGACCTCGGTGGAAACACAAACCTGCCAGATTATAGCAACAGAAAGCCGAAACAGTAGAGCATGGCACCTGCAAGCAGCTCCAAACCCGGCGAGGCAGGATGGTGGTCCTGGCCCCTTTCTGCAGGCGGCTGGTGCAGAGTGACTTCCCCCGGCACGCCTGGAGGAACTGTAGCAGCGCGGAATTGAAGTCAAGTCAAGTGCAGCTCCGCCGGCAACACCGCTGCGCAGGGTGGGTGCTCAGCCAGGAACCAGTGCTGCCCAGAAAATCCCAGTTTCGTCGTGTTATCCTGTCTGCTCCCTCTCCCTGCTAGTCCAAAGAAACGGGCAGATTTAGCGCGTTAACAGCTGCTAACCTGGTTCTGTGCGGTGCAAGCTATTGCCTCCCGTGAGGTTGCTCTTTCCTGTAATGATTTAAATGGCTTCAGGCCCAGATCAGCTGTGGCAGAACACACTCCAAACAAACAAAACAGAGACATCTTTGCCTGTTCATTTTGCTCAAGACGCAGGAACAATTTCTGTCCTCACAAGAAGACAGAGATTTAACTTGACCTTCTTGTCTATTACATGGAGGGAAACAAAAATTGGCCCGTTTAGTCCAGATGTCTTCAACATTCAGGTATTTATTGCTGTGGCTGCTTTCTGCCTTTCTGACTCTGGTGCCTGTTTGCTCTCTCTGACCATGCCCAGAACAAACTGTCATTTGAGCAAAGCCTGCTGAGATTTGAAGCCTACAAGAGCACGTTCTGAAACTATGCAAAATGTCAGGAAAGCTGATATAATAAGAGTGGTGTTTAGTTGGTTGGGAAAGGGTAAGTGAAGAGCAAAGGGACTCGAGTCAGTTCTACCTCCAGCATCCCCTCGTGCAACACGTACATGTGTCACGAAACTCTCCCAGAGCTGTTTGGGAACTTCTCTGCAAAAGCTCCTGCACAGCTGCATCCAGTTCTGAAATATTAAAGCATAATTTAAAAAAATATTATGCAAGAGGCTACCTGAAAGTCCCTTTCCCCTATTTCCTTAAGAAAACTTTTCCAGCTCTTTAAGATTTCAGGGGTTTTAGTGTTGCAGAGCATTTCACAAATACATTTTTCTTCCTTCCTAGTGCCATTATGCATTAGGAAAGTGCATTGGAGGTTCTTCAAAACAAAACAAAAAAAACCCCCACCCAAAAGTCTTAGAAAATTTGTATTCTGCAGATGCTACGGACTCTGTCACAGGTAGGATGGGTCCCCTGGGTGTAAGAAAGCTTCCCAGAGCGGGAATAGAGAAAGTGAGAAAGTCTTAAAGCCTGCGTGCCACGCGATTCCCGGAGCACGCCTTGTAGCTACAGTGCTGGGAAGACGCCGGCTCATCACCACCTCCCGCTCCCAGGAGTGGGGTTTGATGGTTCTATATGGGGCACTGCGTATAGCGCAGCGCGCCGCAGCGGTTACACAACACGCTGCGCGGGCACGCTTCATTTAGCACCGTTGTTCACAGCTTGCAGCCATTAGATCAAGTCAGCACATGTCCCTAAAAACCAGAAAGCAAGACAACGAGCCCTCTTGCTTGGGCTGCTTTGGGAGCTGTGTACCTGCTCAGCATCGATTACCGTCTCGCCCAGCGAGAAGCTGGGAGCAGATGAGCGGTGCAGGAGCACTGGCGCCTCATCTTTACTCCGAACAGCAGGCCCAGGGACGCTCCGGTTTAGCTCAGCACATTTTGCTCCTGAGAAATGACCCTCTACGAGGTACAGAAATTTTCCTGTGATATTTTCCACCGACTTCACTGCGGCTCACCTGAATTTTACTCACACAGCTGACAACTGCGCTGCTGCTCCCAGTCCCGTACAGGATCCAATGCCAGATTTCCTCCTCTGGGCTTCTGTGCTCACCACAACAGTCTGAGGTTCATTTCACCTGCACGAGGGTCCTCAAGGTCCTCCCCATTCCGCAGGTGTCACTGCTAGCTCCATCAGCTACAGTGATTGACCCCACACAGAAAATAACGACGAATAAAACAGACAGATAACCTGACCAAAGCTTATCTTTTTAGGTGAAAAGGAAAAATATTAGGGGTAGGAATAATGCGACCCCTGTTAAGACACTGGAGCTCAATTTAAGAGCTGCTGTGCTTGCACGCAGTGAACGACACGTGCGGACGCTGCACTGGCCGCGCAGGAGGAAGGTGGAAGGGAGGGGGTCAATCCCTACCCATCACGGAGTGGGAGCTGATTCTGCTCTTCCACTTCCTAACACAAGCCGTGTGCTAAACAGGAAAGTTTCAGCTTCTTTTAAGCTTAATGAGACACAAAACCAATGGCAGCATTCTCAAAATATGCATGAAAAGCCTTCCGTTGGTAAAAAAACAAAACCCCAAGCAGGTACCTCGATGACCGCTGCCAGCCCTTCTCAAACCACGGAGCGTTTCCTTACGTCGCGCTCTGCCAGTGCCTGCAGGGCTCGCCGGACCCGAGTCATCCGTCTGGGAAATCCCGTACGCGGCAAAGACCTCCTCTGGGTACAGGACCCCCGTAGCTGCCCCGTGGCCACCGCAAGGGAACGCGACCGATGTGCGGTGACTGTGGCCGCCTCGGGCTGAGCTCTCATGGGCAGGTTTGCTCTGATGGAAATTCACTTTCTCCATGGGAGTTCTGTGCAGCCATTAAGGCTTTCGGATGATCACTGGCTCTGAAAGCTTGTGTTCCTGACACACCTCTAGAAATGAAAATTCACCCTCTTTATCTGCGTTTGCTTCCTGTGAGCTTTGTCACAGATAAAGCCGTAGCCAGCTAAGGGGCAGATGGGGTCCCACGTGCCTTTCGATTACTAAGAAAAAGGAAGATGTGATCTCAGCCGGGCATTTTCTCCCTTTTCAAAGGAAAAATTAATGCAAATAACACGGCAGTAGACTTTAAGTGGTCTACTCCCTTCATCTCAGATCTACCAAACCACTGCGTGGCATCCCGTCTTTGAAGAGCCTTGTTCTGCCCCAGGCTGATGGCAGGTCCCTGGCCAGAGGCAAGACGGTTAGAACAGTTCTGCTTAGCAAAGGAGCTCGCTGACGGAGCCAGATTTGTTCATCGGGAAAATTACTCTGCTGCAGTAACACAAGCAGCTTAATAACACCGCAGATGAGTTACCACCAAATCACCAAGTGCGATGAGAAGTCCACCTAACGCGCTTTGATTAGCACTGGGTCAGGAACGACTAAAGTCTGTGCTGACGAGGCTCCCGGTGACAGTTTACGAGGATGTAGCAACTCCTGTTCTCCAGGAGATGATCAGTCGATCTGACGGGGCGTTCAGAAGCCCTGAAGTGCAGAAGGAACGGCTCTGTGCACCTCCAGCACCCCGTCACAGTGACGGCGGCGTAGAAACCGTTCGCATCAGGACAGAAGAACCTTGGTAAACGCCAGTTTAAGGGTTATCTGCTTCTCCTCCGCGCCTAATTATCTCCCTGAACAATGTGCTACGCGAATGTGCATGAAAGGGACGGAAGAAACCCGGTTAAACTCGTTACATCAATAGAATAGGTGTTGCGTTACAGTGACATTTTACATGCCTAGAAATCCTCTGTGCAAGAAATGAGGGTTATTCACAACAACGTTCTCAGTAGCAAAGGTTTCTGGAATGGAGGATGACTCAGGAAAGAACACAGAAAAATTCAGATATTATCCTTAATGAGATGTCATCAGCAACGAATGGTAACAAGTGCAAACTCATTTCTTGTGTGTCAGAAGTCAGCGGTTCACTGTTACAAGGCAGACTCGGCAAAAAAAATTACCAAGATAAGGATTTTTGCATTTGCTTCCAGCACAGCACTGTCACAAGGAGGGCTGGCCAAACCGCTGGCTGGATGCGTGGGGAGGTATGGATGTGATCATTCCTCTGCAGACACCACTACTGACATCAGTTCTGGGATGTTTATGCAATTCTGCTGCCTGTGTCATGCAAGGAAAATTGAGTATTCTGTACTTGAAGCAATGCACTTAAGGTTTGGCATGAGACAGCAATTAAACATTTTTCTCCTTTCCTTCAGATCACATCTCCATCAATTCTTGGCTGAAAGAAATTCATTTGGTTGGGGTTTATTCTTTCCAAAAATTAAAAGTTTGAATGCCACAGAAGAAAATGATGTAAGTGGTGCAGCGAGAAAAAGCCCTACTCCAAAAGACTTAAAGAATTCTTTGGGTAGTTTGTCAAAAGTGAGACTGATGTATGGCTTAATTAATGTATAAATATCCTTGTAGAAAAGAAATACCAGCTATGAAAGGACTCTAATCAGTCGGTGCTAGGCACAAAGAGAAACTGAACTCAGACACAGACATTATCTACTGGGACAGAGTACTAAAGGAAACAGAGTGGATATTTCACTTTTCAAGGTTAAATTAAGATGCATTCCTAAATCGATACACGCTGGGTAAGCCTTAATCACCGCACTGAACAGAGAAACCAGGGAATGAAGTTCAGGGAGTCTGTCAGTTAAGCTCTCTGGCTGTAGGAAGATGCAATGTATAAGAGAGTAAAGATATTGGGTAGATGACAGGATGCGTGTATAATAATGAGCAATATGGGGTTTAGTACCAATTTTCTGGGGTGATGCTGGTCCCCAAAGAGTCTGTTCCACAGAGCTTCAGCTGGAGAGGTGAGGAGGAGATGAGCCTGGAGAGAACATCCCCTCGCCTGGTTCTTTGCAGCCATTGACACTGGCAAAGCAAAGGAGAAGGGGGGAAAGAGAAAAGGAGAAAAGGAGAANTAATATTCCCAGAACAGTCCAATCTTTAACAACTGCCTCTTCTTCTTCCAAGGCAGCTGCAAAGCAAGTCAGAAACCAAACGCAGCACAGCTTGAAATTCTCTCCTACCCCCAAGCACCTGTCCGTCCCCCTCCTTTTCTTCACTGGAGAATAAACGACGATTGTTCACGATCAGCAGGCCAGAACGTGCTTCTCTGTCAACTTCCCAGGCTGGCTCATCCCTGAACTGAGGGAAACATCTCTCGCCTCAGGAGGCACAGCGCTATTTCTGTACGCCCTGGTGGGACCGGGCCGGGAGCATCCGCTGCTCGCTTCACCAGGCTGCGAGTCACCAGCCGCCAGCCATGACCTTGGCTCGACGCAAGCCAGCGACCCAGAGGTGAAAGGCTCCATTGCTCATCTCCCGGGAAAACGTTACTCAGCAGAGCTTGACGTACTTTTCTATTTCTACTCTTCTCCCACAGCTGAGCTGACAAGCTGTTGGGGATCTCAGGTGGGATGTACTTGTGTCCTCCATGCCCACTAAAGGTTTGTTTGGGCTTTTTTTTTTTTTTTTTTCCCCCTCGAGAACACACAATACTGTTTGTCCTACAGCCTTGAAAGACTCTTTACAATTGGCACCGGCATCAAAGACTGAAACAGCCTCATCGGTTTTCCTAAGGGAGATTTGCGAGGGGATCCTGCCCTGTTGTCTGCATCCTTCTGCTCCCGGCAGCCGCAGGCAGCACGACACACAGCGCTGCAGGAAACGCTGCGAAGGCAGTCAGTGGAATTTTTTTCTCCTTACCTGTTTTTGAAGGTAGTCTTCTTCCAAAAAAAAGCCACAGCTCTTACAAAAAGGAGGAGTTCGTGCTGCTTCACGCGACAGCACAGACAGATGAAAGAACGGATGTAACTATTTAGTTAAAGAATATTTCAGAAGATTCTCGTGCGGGGAGAGAATTACGGTTCAGCAAAACATGATCACGGAAAACGTAGCTGAAGCTGAATGCCATTTAATAAAAACCAAGTAGGCTGCGACACCGCAAGAGGAGGTCGACTGTTAGGCTGCTGCAGGCAAGGCAATGACCTGCGATGGTGACAACTGGTTTTTTACTCACAGGTCAGATTTATAATGCATAAGGAATCCTCAGATTTTCTGGGGCGACAGAGCCATTTTTAGCCTCTGTGAAATTAATATTAATACCTACACTTCAGCTGCTCCCAAACCCGTTTGTTGTATCTGCTCTTGTTTTTAAAGAACGTGGCTGAATTAAGGCACCAGTTGCCCATGACTGGTTGCCCACCGACCCTTGGCGATTCCCATGATAAAAGTGCCAAGTCCCACGGCCCTGCACAACCCAGACAAGATATAAAATTCCCCCTCGAGGTGTTTTGTCGGAGCATATCCCTTTAAGGAGATGAATGAAACAGGGACCATTTCTAGGATCCCGCGTCATGCCCTGCTCAGACTTTCACCTTCCTGCAGAGGACAGCGGTCCTCGAAGTTCCCGGCAGCGTGTTGCTCCCACAGTGCTGCAACACTTCAACAAGAGGTTCGTCTTCGGGTGGAGTGTCCACACTACAAGGGGCTTGCGTGCTGCTCATCCAAGCGCTTAGACCCAGAGTCGGAAGCTGTCAGGAGAGCTCGGTCTGCGGTAATTACCGTCAGCACGCCTGGAGCTTGATCGACCAAGGGGACATTTCTATCTCCTCCCTCCTCTCCTGCCACCCACCAGAAAAACGCCACGGATCGCCCTTGCGAAGACTTCTCCTTTGCTGAAATAACAATGAATATTTCCATGATGCGGTTTGTCACATTAATTTATTGTTGTTCGTTTTGTTTTTTTTGTTTTTTTTTTTACATGGCGGACAGACAACAGAGCTTTCAGTCTTCCAGAGCAATGTTCAGACCCCAAGCCCCAACCAGGTTATACCACATCTCCACACGGTTTATTTTCTAATAAACTTCTCAGTATCAGCATTGTCATGAGAGCACTGCAGAGCTACCGCTGTCAGCCTCGCAAATTCCTACATGCAAAACCTGAGCTTTTTCCCCACCCTTCTCCTTGAATTTTCACAAGAACTTGTGATATTAATCAAGGGCAAAATTTCACGTTTCATCAGCAGGCACGGGCGAGGTTAAAAATTTGCTGCAAAACTGTGAAATTCTGCCTTGGGGGAAAAAAAAATAAATAAAAATGGCATACTTTCCTGAATTCACCATGAATAAAATATCCTCATTGTTCTCGAGAAATGACACCATTTTGAACTGATTCTTTTTTCTGCAAGAAAAATCAACACCCCCACCCTCCCAAAAAACCTGTATTTGTTATCTGAGGGAAAATGATGAAAAGTTTGGTGCGACCACGGGTTATTTCTTGTCAGTGGTGTGGATATTTTTCTGCCACAGCTTAGACCGTAATGGCTCCTTCAAACAGACCAGTACAACATAAAGCTGTGTGCTGTGGTCTCTTGGTTGAGTAACACACATTATAAAACTTTAAAAATGGAGCATTTACAACCAGGGACATAAAGACGTGCTTTTAAAATTGTAAATACATATTTACAGGCTCGTGTGATAAACCAGAATTTCTCTGGGGAAAATGTCCGTATGTCACAACAATTTACACACTTCTCTCCTTGAGTGTGTCAGTTATTACAGTTAACACCACTCTAAAAAAAGCAGCAAAAATAAATTGCACAAAAGTGACCTCTAATAACCTCATTGGTATGCCTTAAAGGCACTAAACTCAGCAGCATCCGTGCCAGAAACTCCGTACTTAATTTAACTTACTGTTGCTGGAAGCTGAGTGGGTCTCAGAAGAACCGATTGCTTAAAGCGGGATTGGGGCTGCAGGGCAGGAAAGCTCTTCCTCAGCAACAACCCTCACGTGAGCGGTGAAAATTTAGACAGTAAGTGTGATTTTGGACAAAAAGCCTAACAAAACTGCACTGGGCAAATCAAACCGCTGCTTTAAGACAGAGTATATTGGAGCTGGTTTTTATTAGCACTGCGTATTCGTTTTTCAAACGATCTCGATGCCGTCCAGACGCACAGGAAGATAATTCCTGTTTGAAAGAACAGGGTTTACCATACTACTACTAGGTGATGAGAGGGAGGAGAAAATGCGGAGAGAAAATAAAAGTAATGTGCAAAACTAAAGTGAGCCAAACGGATTAGAGCGCTGTACGTGCACGGCGGCTTCTTTGAGATAGACGTAACGCCAGGAAACTTCATTTCTGTGCTGCTTGACCAAGATTTACCAAGGTGCCTAGCAGATCTGGATACTCACTTCCGACTAGTTTTAATGAATAATGAGAATCTCAGTCTTCCAAGGGCGCTGTGAAAAATTTCAGCCTTCGTCTGGAACTCGTACACCACGTATCTCAAGAGGAAATTATTGCCAGCAAAAAGCTCCAGAGGGGACAAATCCTAGAGACTCTCCGCTCCAGGAAAGAGCGAGCAGCCAGCAATGGCAGAAGCTCTCCCCACAAAGCCCGCACCTCAGCGGACTTCCAGTCCTCAACTGGAAGCATCACTTCCAACACGGGAGGGGACGTAGCTTTTCATGGCTCACCAAGTTCCCAGCATCTCAGCCTTCCCCCAAACCACAATTGCACTTCGAAAGCCTCCAGCAGGGGTTTAGCCCAAAAAATCCGTAGCTAGGTAATACAAGATCCCAAAGACTTTTTCCTTCCAAGTCAAACGACATGTAATTAAAACATTTTTACAGTGAACAAACCCGATGTTTCTTGTTTAAAGCTTTTGTATTCATTTTGAACCATTTGATGTGAATCAAAACTATAAAAAATTAACCGTTTTCAGCAACTTCATACATATATATATTTATATATATGTCATATATATATGTGTATGTATATAAAATCGATCCTTATTTTGACTTTTTCAGGGCGCTGGGAAGGAGTACCAACCGGGCACTTGTTTTTTTCTCAACTAACACGTGCGTACACAGATGTGCGCTTATCTGTGTGGAGTGCAAAGACAAGGAGAGGAACAAATTGACCGAAATAAGGGGGAAACGGGGCAATCAACCCCCTTGGCCTCCTTGAAAAATCCCAAACCCAGAGGCTAAGTTAGCCAGGATCCGGCAAAAACTTGTCTTGACAGAAGGAACCCTTTGTCTCGGAGGTGGGACCTGCGGAGAAGCACCCCTGCCGGATGATGTACCTGTCCGTGATTGTCACCGTTTTGGAGCAAGAGGTAAGAGATCTTTTTGCACTGCATTTTACCAACTGACCTGGATGTTTCTGCAACTTGTCTTTCCTGGCTGCCAGCTACCTTCAAGGGTGCCCTCTCTACAGGACCATGGAAACTAAACAGGCTTGTATGGACAGTCGCACGAGCTCCGTATCTATGGAAATATACTGCATGGCAACATGCGTCTTTGATATCTCACTAAAGAAATAAATCCTGACCGTAACAAGAGTACCAGACTGGCAACAAATGTAAGGGCAGCTTTTGAGAAATGGATGCTTGTCCCTTTTTGAAACCGGGCTATCAGTGCATTTCACAGAGATCACTTAACAGGTGGTCTTCCAAAAAACTGTGGGTGCTGACACACGTCGGAAGCAATGGCATCGTGCCCGTTAAAGCTAATGGTACAAAGTCAAGAGACTGGGGTACCCACAGACTTCAGACGTGGAAACCTCAGCAAAACCTACCACTCCCTTCAGTGGATTTTTGTGGGATGCCCAGTTCTTTACCCGTTAGGATGTAAAGCAGAAACTAAAATGATGTAACAGTCTTTTCAGAATTTAATTGCATAGTATGTTAAACCCCTCTGTGTTCTACCAGAAAGAGGAGACTCATCCAGACCCATCAACCCTCTGAACACGGTTAATCTGCCTGCAACTGTCTGAACGTTTCTCCGCGCTATTCCACTGGCCGTTGATGGGTGGACTCCATGCGCGGGGGACCCTGAGATCACCCTCTCACCAGCATCCACAGTTCATCACTCTGGAGAAGGCAGGAGCCCTGCTCTGCGCTCTCCTCTCCCTCTGGAAGGAAGAACAATACGACAGAAGCTTCCAGCAGAAGAAACCGCTGTCCCTGTTATCTACGGAGGAACCGGTCTCACCTCATCTGAGAAAAAGCAGGAGAGGATAATGCTTGAGGATTAATTCACCTCACCTTTTCCAGGCAAAAGTTCCTAGTACCTGCAAATACACAGAGAGTGGCATTTAATCAGAGTCAGCTTTAAGATCAAGCAGTCAGAGTAACCGCCCCGTTACCTGGAAGCAGGACAAGTCCTTCAGCAAGTGCTGCACGGGAAAGAGATGCCCATGATTTTAACTTCTGCTTGGGTTTCCCACAGCTGAACGGTCTGTGCCGCAGCTAGGGATGTCAACATTTCGTTAGCAAACACTGCCATTACGTGGGAAGTAGCAAACTTCAGAATTTTACTCACTTTTCCCCAGAATATTATTTTTTTGAACATAACAAAGAATAAATTTCAGGCTGAAGCGTCTTGATTTCCCTGGCACTCATCCTCACCCTTACCTTTACAGGTACAGTATGATGTTCCTGAGCTACTACATCAGTACAGAGGAGGTGATTATTCGCACATCACAGGTGGGGAAACGAAGGAGCAGAAGACAGTGTCTTGTTTAAAGTCAACCAACAGGAAATCAATTCAGCTTCACCAGTAACACTGGACCAGATCATTATAACACTGGACCAGATCATTAATTTGTCCAAGCCTGTATAGCTTCATTACCCCAGTTTATCTCGCCACAACCCCAACTTATGTTTTTGCATGTCATCCTGGCACTGCAATTGGCATTGTAATGCTGGTCTTTGAGCTTCTGGCATTCAACCAAAGCAGCAAGACACATTCCCAGGCAATTTTTTTTTTTTTTTTTTGGTCACAGTTAGTATTTGTTCATTTTCTTTTTTACCCATTGAGCCTAAAAGATCCCAAAGGACTTTGCTCACTACTACAATCAGATAAGGACAGCACTGCTTCCGAGATGGGGACAAACCTCATCCTCACAAAAATTACCACCATCTTCAAACTCCCCACAGGATCCAGAGGAGCAACCCCTCAGGTCTTAACAGCTCATAAACAAAGGAAAACTCTCCTTACATCTTCCGTGAGGCTGAAGAGCTGACTCTGCCCTAGCAGACGCTTTTACGAGTACGTAAATACACGTCGCTAGAGAAAACCTTGTCCCTTGGGCTTGATTTAACCGAGAGCTCCTACTTCTGCCACAGGGCACCTCGCCGCCCCATCAGCGACCAGTGACAAGAGCAGCGACGCTGGGGGTTTTCTGAGGCTCGGGTACTATCTGTGAAGTGCTTTTCACTCCTCGCCCACAGCAACACGAGCTCGGTAAGCTCTGCGCGTCCTCCCGAGGCAGCGCCTGACGGCATCGCTGTACCTGGTTTGGTCGGACACGCAGAAGAGTCTATTCCTTGAAGAAGTGGGATGCGGCGCAGTTGGATTTCTTGCATTGCCTGGTGCTGGTGTTATGCGAAGAGGAGGAGGAGGAGGGACATCTAGAGGCCACGCGGAGTCTGTAACTGTACAAAGAGGCAGAAGAAACTCATACACATGCTTTGGGGTAGCAGGGGAAAAAAAGCAGAGACATGCTTTAGGGCCCTACAGGGGCTTTAGTAAGTGATGAGCAAGAAACCTCACACCCCGCCCACACTGCAAGTACCGAGAGCCACTTCGAGAAGGCACAAAGGGGGTTTTGCCTTGTTCCGAATTTATCCTGATAGTTTATTTAAGTAGGAAACAATGTCAACTGGAAGCAGTGTCCAGCCTCCCACTCAACGTCCCAGTTAGAGACCCTCCAACTGGGACAGACAAATCCACGGTCACGTAAAGAACAACGGAAAGGGCCGCTGTCTATTTTCTCAGGACAGTCTGCATCGGGTTTTGAAATACATATTTATGGCAAAGGAATTTTACTTTATATAAGCATAACACCACATCTGGTCATTTTTCCCAAGGTCAAAGTCTGCGGTACGCTTCTGCGTACAGCACCGGCAGCGCTGACAAGGCGGCGTGCGGGTCCCTACAGCAAGCACCGCGACAGTGCCGTTACTGCAGAGGAATTGTTATGTCACTTCGCATTTTAGACTAAGTCCAAGAATCCCAAAGTGAAAGTGAAAATCAGAGATTTCAACTGACAGTATTACATCTCTGTAACATTTCAAGAAGCAAGCCTGAAGGCATGAGTCAAAGCCCGGGAAGTAGAAACGTTTACGCCGTATTCTAAATATACAATCTCAGTTCAAATGTATACCCAAGCTAAACTTCCTTCCACTAAAAGATTGAAAACAAAAAAAAAAAACCTATTTGTTTTTAGATTCAGCATCTTTTGCTGTCTCGCAAGTACCTGTACATGCAGACGCACGTCTGCCCCCCTCGCACCCGCGCACCCCCCAGACTCGCCCTAATTACCCACCGACCTTGTGCAAGCAAATTCTTCAACAGTCTGACCAAAACCAACTACTCATGTTCTTCCAAGGGAACATCTTTTGAAATTTGATTTTATTACATAACAACACATCTAAGAGAAGTTAAACGTTAGGTTTTTCTCCGGGTTATTTTTAGAGTTCCATATAGACCCTTTAAAGGAGATTTCGGTTGCAGCTTGCCCTTACGTACAGATGCTGTAAGCGCAGCGTAACTGCAAGTTAGACACAGAGAAGTGCAAAATTTTCCATCCCAGCAGAAAAACAAACCCGCAGAAATTGTGACAAGCAAGCAATTCAATTATTTCCAAATTAAAAACTGTGGTTAAAATAGTCCGCCGAAGGTCTGTTATTGTTGTATGTAACTCATACTCTCCAGCCTTTGTGAGTTTAGTACCGAAGCATTCATCCTGCGAGTAAGAATCAGAAAGTGGTAGCGAGGAAGTAAACAAAAACCAGATTTTATTGTCCCATATAAGGACTGTTACCAAGGGGAACAGCAGAATATCAAAAAAAAGTTCAGTTTGTTTGGCTTCGGTTCTTTGCTATAACTAGAAGAGAGAAATTTTAGTTTCTTTTTATTCAGAATGTTTCCATTTAAGTAATGCTTAATGTCAAAAAATTAATTATGACTTGTAAAAGTTCTTCTGTAATCAGTAACACATGCGTTACCGCGTGCAATGAGCCAATGCCTAGATCCTGTGGGAAACTTTGGGGAAAAAAAAAAAAAAAAGGCCTTAAATCCAGAGAGCCAAAACATCTGAGAAAATCTGACCTGCATTTTCAGGCGCGCACCCCTCATCCTCCCCCAGAAACTAGATGCTAACGGGATCTTTCCCCCCCTAATTTTATCCAGCTTTCAAGCTAATCGATCATGGGCTTATAATTCAGAAGTTGAGGATTAGAGGAGCAAGACAAAAAGGGATTTGTTTTTTTCTAGATAGAAACCGAGTCCTTACTGTTGCCTTTCCATCCTGCTCTCAATTAGCCGCACATCGGCACCGTACGGCAGAGCGGCAACGTTTGCTGCGCCAAAGCCGCGAGGAAATCTGTGCCGGTGTAAAACCCAAGCGGATGGATAACTCTGTTTTTAAAGGGCCTGTTTAACAAAACGCAGGGATGGGGGGATGTCTCCGGAGTAACTCCCAGAGGGGGAGGGGAGCCGAAATACCCCCATCGCATGTAGGAACGGTTGGTGAGATCGTTATTTATAGCACTGTCACTTTGCACCTGCTTTCGCCATCACCCCTGCGGGGGTAACCGGAGACGGGGAAAAGAAACGGAATTCTTAGACACCCGGTGCCGATGCAGCCCAGTGAGGAGGACGCTATGGGAAGGAGCGAGGGGTCGTACCCCAACCCCATCACACCTCTGCGCAACGTCCGCATCCTGGACCAAACAGCGGACAGACAGCACACCCCACGCTACACCCAGCGGACGGACAGACAGCACACCCCACGCTACACCCAGCCCTCTCCAGTCCATCGTTTAGGACAGTCCTAGCTGGAAAAAAGAAAAAAAAAGCAGAGAGAGGAAAAAAAGGAAAGCATCAGAAACCCTACTATGCTCGCAAAAAAAGGGCACAGAAACCAAATGTTAGGCAGCAGGAAGGTCTCATGTACATTAAGTTTTCTCTGTCAACTAGGACTTTTAAATCAGGATAAACAGTTCAGGTACTTGTACCAGCTGTACCATAAATTAAAGCTAGATCAAAAGTTAAATGACGCTTTTTTTTTTTTTTTTTTTTAATACATGTAGACAGAGCCTAAAGCTTGCTCTCTCAACCGAAAACACATCCCAACAAAAGCGAGACAAATCACTGAATTTGGTGAGACTCCCTACAACAGAAATACACTAAATCCCGGGTCTCCCGGTCTTCCATCGGCGGATCTGCACGTGCTCTGCGGTACGAGTCAGCACCATAATCCCCATTTTTCAGCTGCAGAACTGAGTCAGAAGGAAAGCGATTTGCCAAGGTCGCCCAGAAAATCTGCCGTCTTAAAGCAGAGGCAGGAACAAGGGCAGAGCTTCCCCCCATCACCCTGCATTACTATTCCCCAAGCTGAATCGCCTCCTGAATACTTAGGAAGTTTCACCGTATTTTTCCAAATCACATTCCCACTTCCGCACACCTTCCTAGGCCACTCAGCCTTGCGACGAGCAGCAGACGCCAACCAGGAGGTCAGTAAAAATACCAGATCCCGGCACACCCCCTTCCCTCAGACATTCCCAAAACACATTTGGTATTTTTTTTAATGCAAATTACCTTGTCTTCTACCACACTTTGCAATTAACGTTCTTCCAAGTTGCTAGTTTAGTTCACGAGAAACGTCCCAGAAAAATAAAGCCGCGTTACTTGGGGGAACGAAGGCTGGAGGGAGCCGCCGGTCGCACCAGGAAAATTCAGCAAACAGAGCAAAGGCATCGCAGCATGTGCTAAAGCATTCCGGTAATTTAAGTTCATGCTTTGACCTCAATTAAAGGGTGTTTTTTCTTGCAGGGCGTATACTTCTACAGTCCTAATCTAAAAAAAAACCTCCAAAACCCCAAGTATCTGGTCCAAAATTTCAGAGATACAGGCTCTCCAACATACCTCCTACCCATGGACATGTCAGGGACATATTCTACCAAAAGTGTTCACTCCTCTTCACTAAAACAACGTCTGAGCTGACACAGACCAACTTCTAAAATAATTGACTGCCTGGAGAAGAAAAAAAAAAAAAAAGTAAAGAGATGTGGATGATTAAGCCTAAATTCCTGGCTTTGCAGAATTAGGCAAGGTAATTTTAATTACGAGGGGGGTTGAGGTGTGGATAAATGAGATTTCTGGGCTGTCTGCTCTCCGTGAGAACTAAACCATCGCGCTGCTCAGCTAACCGGCGTGTACTCTCTTGCACGAGCGTATTGCTTAATGGGAAAGTAAACACCCAAAACACAGACTTGGAAAAACATCAACCACCAGTTAAAAAAAAAAAATTCTTCATGTGAGTGAAACAAAATATTTAGCAGGACAAAAAAGGTTTGAGGATCGAATTTTGTTGAGGAGGATGGCTCTTTTTCTGCAGAAGAGACTTGCCTCTGTGTCAAAAAATGGAGCAGCAGAAAGCAAAAAGGATCTTAACGTGTGCACGCTGCAGCTATTTCGAGGGTTACGGGCGTTTATTTCTGAAAGCGGCAAAAAAGCTGGAAGGCGTCAGGATTTTGTCTTGCACTCACGTGATGCTAAAGGCCCTAACAGGAATATTACGATTTTATGGTCGGGCTTTTCACGAATCTAAACTGGAAAAACCTGTTACCGAGATCCTTTGCATTCTCAGCTTTCAAGACGACGCACGGCAGCACTAACCACAGCGGTTCAGAGAACTCAGTACCTTTACAGTAGCACTGCTCCCCCCCCAACAACTTCAAAATGTGGTGTTTGACACAAGTGCTCCACAGTTCAAGTTCCTTCACTGCTGCCTTAGTTCCACCCCCAGCCAAATCCTCCTTCAGACCACGACGAGCTTCAGCGATGAACACCACCACCGAGAACCGTTATAAAACCCAGCTCGCGGACAACTGCCTGAAATTCATGTCTCAAGCCCGTTTTACTCAAACAAAACGAGGTTTTCCCAAAGCAACTAGCCCTCTGAAGTAGCCCCTCTGAAGGGAGTCGGCACTGGGGATGGCTACTGAGCTCTCTGGGAGGAATCAGCCTCCTTGCTGGTACTTCAAATTGAGCTCAAAGAAATTATTAGTCACTTTAAGAAATCTCTGCCTAGGTCTATAAATTTAGAGGAACGGTATCACATCTGCAACTTATCTCCCTGCCCTTTTAAAGAAGCACAGAGCATTGTGCGAGCCAAAAGGTGAAGAACGTTGGATTAAAAATAGCAGGACTCGGATACATCTTCTACACTGTCAAGTAATCTAACCTGATAATTTGATAAAAAGTTTGTATCTACTGAGCCACATTCATGACAGAGGAAGAGAATGGGAAAACGTTATCACCCGTAGGGATGCCTGTGGTCGGTTTTTACTTCGCTTTGTACCAAAGGGTTACTCCAAATGAGTTCAAAGCGATTACCGAAGGCTAGCAGAACTAGTATGACCCCTCGGTCCTGCGCATCTCCTTACATAAAAAAGAAACCACAGAACAAATTGTGCTTTTGATTTCAAAAGACAGACGAGTGAAAGCATTTGCCCCGATGAATGCAGGCTACACCTCCAGTGACAGCAGAGTTTGACCGTGCAGCTCTTCAAAGCAGCACGATGATGGAAGAATTCATTATTTCTCACCTTCCCAGCTCCCTCCACACCGCAGTGTTTGGCGGGAAGCACGGTACCTAAACGAAACGCTAAATAAATCCTACCATCACGTCGCAGCTGGGACACGACTGCTACACACACACCACCCGCACAAGAGCGTGAGCTCACGCTGTCTGCCCGAGCGCTTCCAGAGCCAATTCCCTCCAAGAGCAGCCCCGGAGCGGCGTCAGCCCTCGCGGCTCTGCTGTCAGCGGGGTAACACCGAGCTCTTCTGCTCCCACCTCCTGCCAGGCCTTCAAACGCCCGTAGCAGGCAGCATCGTCCCCCGCGTTCTCGACAGAATCACCTCCCTGAAAAAAATCCTCGTGTTTACCGTAGGCATTTAACTTTGCTGAGCAGCCTTGCCTAAACCGCAGAAGTTATCGAGGCAGGCTCTGCTGAAACAGGCCCACATGCGAGACGGTTCTTTTTTTTCTTTTTCTGCATTATGAGTAGTGCAAGTCTCCGTTTCGCTGTTCACCTGAAAGGCAGCACACCTCCAGCACGGAACGTCGCCTCGCACCGCACTGACTGAACACGGAGCCTGTCGCTCCGAAAAACGGAACATCACCCGCCGAATAATCAAAGCTGTTTCTCACAACCCTTTGGCAGTTTCTGGGAGTACTGGCATCCAAGACGTGACTCAGAGACCCTGTTTGGCTTGTGAAACAGAAGTGTCTCGGAGAAAATAAGCAGAGATATATATGCAAACAAAGTGCACGTTGCTGATTACTATCCTATGTTCCACAAACCACTCGAGCTTTGAATAAATTAGGAAATGAAGCAGCTACCTAGCTGTTAAGAAAAACCCTCCCTCCAACTTGATGCCCGCACTCAAACGTCCCTTTGAGTTTCAGTGTTTTACTGCCTGGTACCTAAAAAAACCCAGCAGGACTTCAATGCTCTTTTTCAAATGCATGCTTTCAAAAGCACACCAGACCCAAAGCATTTTTTAAAGACTTACTAAGAGAAGTAAACGTGCAGCATCAGCAAAATGAGAGCGAAAAGCGATGAAGCACGCAAGGGGAGCAGTAATGAGAGGTGACTCAATGGCAGTACAGCTTTCTCTTAACTGAGGAGGAGATTTAAAAGTAGTTAGAGGCTGAACACGTGGTCCGGAGACAGGACCCCAGTACCTCCCATTCCTTCCCCAGTTCTGCCTGGGATCTCCTCTTAGACACTGGATGCTTTACACCAACAGTCCTTTCCCGCTCTTGGCCCAGTAACCTGTTTGTATTTTCAACACTTGGGCAGGGACCCTTGCTTAAGCGGTGAGCACAAAGTAGCACCCACTTCGGCTACAGCCTGAGCGTCACCTGGGTATTAATTTCACTCAAAAATATACCTCAAAGACATTACTTAAACTGCGAAGTCAAGATCCCAGAGCAACCTTAGGAAACGACACAAAGTCATTCCTACATAGGCCATAAAGACCCATCTCTAATAACATTTTTCATTGTCTCATTTGGTGTGTAAAATGGACCATTAACCACACGCAGTGTTTATTTGCACCTTGCTCCGACATAGAATTATTTCCCTCCCCTTCCCACTCCTCCAAAAAACACTGGAAGGTCCTACACGTACCCTCTTCCATTAAAGAGCTGCTCTTCTCTTTTAGAGCAGCTCCACCTTAAGAATTAAATTACACGGCTTCTACCAAAAAAAAATACAGTAGGCAGCTATAGAATTAAAATGCATCGCATAGCGTACATCGGAAACAAACTGCGGGGGCTTTACTGCAATCTGAACACGAGCTTGGTTGAAATCTCTTGTGCATTTGAATTTGTACTTTTATTCCCAAGTGTTTTCTAAAGAATCTCTTTTGAGCAGCCTTCACTGGACATTGGATAACTGTCCATCCACAACGTTTAGATGAAATAATGCACTTTAATTCAGATTATTGCAGCTGCGTAGGTGAAGCTTTACAGAGTTCCCATTGAACTTCCCTAAGCTTTGTGCATCTAACTCGAGCGCTTTTCAAAACTGCAGTTTATGGCTTAAAAACACCACATGAGACAGTATTAATTCTACAAGTATTAATAGTCTATTTTTAAATACCGTGTAGGGGTAACCCGAAATCAGCTTTGCTCTGTATCGGTATCAAAGCACCTTCAGTGACTGCTATGAAATTTCACGCTAGTCCCCCAAGTTTCTTTCCAATTCTTTACCGGTTTAAACAGAAATAGTGGAATTTACCTCTTTTTCACAGTTCACTTACCACAAAAGCTCAGATCCAAACCAGCAAGCACTTGTTCAGAATCTATCCTTTAGCTCATTTTCATCATGAATAAAAGCAGAATATCATGTGGCTCACGTAGATCACACATTCAGTAAATAAAAGCTAGAAGTAGTACGTAAGGTCTTCCAAGTCGTCTTTTTAAGGTCGTTCACAAGCTGTTTGTCTGTCACAGGTTATCATTTGCAATTCAGCTTCTTGGCTGAACTTGACTCCAGCAAAAGCTGGAACTGGCCCCGTAATTTTGGAACCGAAGTCACAAACCTCAGTAAGTGAAGGGAGCGCTAGTCATTTCTACATCAGAAATTGAGGATTTACATATCAAATTGCCAGGATCTAGCGTTGTATGACATCTCCCTAGAGAAAATCATCAGGAAATAAACTAGGACATTTTAAATAAGAGACTTACAATACAAAATGCCGACAAAGCACAGTACCAGAGCTACAGTAGCCTAAATCAACTGCAGGTGGCTTACACAAAGGGTCAGGAGCTAACAGAGCATCACCTGGACTGTCGTGGAACACCTAGGATTGAACACACTTAAGACATTCTCTGATACAAGCTGGTTTTAAGTCCTCCTAGCAAACTAGATAATGGGGGGAAAAAGGTAAAACAATGTGTGAGTTCTCCCACCCCCATACACACTTCAGCATTACTGGTTTTATTAAACTGACTCTGCATTTGATCTTGACTAGCACGTCAGTCTTTGTAAACAGGACAAGTTTAATTGTTTTCATCACATGTTTGGATGCATTTCAAGAAATGTCAGCACTTTGTGGGCACGGTTACAGCTTTATTGTTGCATTCAGATCATAAAGAGGCAGTTATAAAAGCCATAGAAATTCAATTATGCAGATGAGATGTAATAGTAACTATAAAAGTTGTGCATTTCCTATCTGCGATGAGTAGCCTATTCAGGAATGAAACTTCTTCCTTGATGATTAGTTGTCATTTTGGAATACAGATCTCCATCACACAGCACTTCACTTGAGAACTGGCGCGTACGAACGCGTGTGAACCGTCTCAGGGTGGCAACATCCTTGGGACACAACAGGATTTAATATCACAGCAGAGAAACAGTAAATGGCAACAAGATGTCTGCTGTAATATTAAGGAACGAGGAGAAAGCTGGTTTATTTATGATCAGTTCACTGCTAGACATCTCGAATAAATCCTTACAAGGCGATCAAGATACTGAGACTGCAGTAAGACCAAACACTAACTGATGTTTCAGTTGTAACAGAAGAAAGACGCAAAACAACTTGTAAAGTTTGTGTCCCACCCTCAGTGACTTCAAAGCTACAGGAGAGTTTTTACCTTTTTTTTTTTTTCATGTTTCCTAATTCTTATAAAATAGCCAAATACAACTATGGTCAATGAAAACGTTTCGTTTTGCATAAGGTAAAAATAATAAAACCTAACCAATACTAAAAACCTTCAGTGGGGCTGTCCTGCCGAATAATTGATAAGAGTTGCTGGTGTAAGCTAGACTAAGAATTCACCTCTTCAATCATGATGCAACTATCAACCTGCAGCGCGTATTATCACAGTGCAGATGTGCCTGCAAAAACACTCAATGAACAGTGTTAGAACTCCTGCATCATTGTACCAGATTTTCCCTATCAGTTAAAATTCAGGAAAAAATTATGGAAAGGATAACACGTTCAGGAAATGACATATCACATGGGAAAATACACAGGGTGTTCTTATCAAAGAATTTTACTCAAACAGAAGTATTAACCTGAATAGACAACTACATATAATACTAACTTACTACTGGGTTAGAAGTGAATATGCTATAAGGAATGGGCTACTGTAAAATAGTAAATGCTGTTACATTATTCCACCCAACTGCCACACCAATACGGACACAGATGCTTCCAGCTCCACTCGAGGAGGGAGAACGCCAGTCTCTGTGGTGGAATACAACATTTCAAAATCCTCACAGCCAAATACTCTTCATGTGTATTTTTTTAAACTACTCCACAAGTTTAAAGCATATAAAATGAAACATCATAACGTCAGAAAAAGTTGAAATGGTATGTGCCGTTTTAATTAAAAGTTTAAATTTAAACAACTGCATCCACAATTAAAAAAAAAATAAAATCTAAGACTTACTCAAAAGTGTCAAACTGGTATAAATTGTTTCAGTGAACTGGGTGTAGACAACTAAAAGATGCAAGCACACTTAATTCCTTCTAGATGTACATTGTTTCATTTTCCCTGGTACATCTGGTTTCCATACAAAGGCAAATTTCCCACAAGTTTTTAAAAATTTTACTTTATTGGTTACAGTTATATAAAACGTGTCACGATAGACCCATCTAGTTGGTCATTAAGTGCTTGCAACACCACGAAACTCTTTAATAGATCTGCAACTTACAGGAGGCATTGCATGCTGGAGGAGAAAAATCCCTCTTCAGTGGCTTACCTGCTTTTACAGTATCTTCAGCAAGGCTACAACGTTCAAAAGCAATGACAACCCCACTTTTATGTCAAATTGTGATTTTTAATGTTGGCATAGTCTTTGTATCACTCTCCAATAGAAGAAACAACATAACTAACAGCAAACTTTAATACAGGAACATGCTCCAAGATTAACAACCCAAAATGAAAACAAAATGAAATTAATGTAAAATGTAAAATCACATATAGTACAATTGAAGTGTCCAAAACAATTTAAATAATTTTAAATATTTTATTTTTTAAACTTGCTACAAATGCTTTATACAATATTTCAACATAAAGTCCCCATAACAGAAATGTAACAAAATGGGAATGATAGTGAAAGTGAAAGTTAAAGTGGCACAAATTCACCAAACAAGTATTAAAACTACAAATTTTAAGAGGTAGATTACTTTTTAAGTCAAGAACAAAAAATAAAAGGGGTGGCTGTATAAAGAAACTAGTCACTTTCCATCAATTCTGTCATTAACCTTGAAAGCTGTATGAACACACGACAAACTGTATTTCCATAAAAAGCTGTTATGAACAAAGACCAATTTGTTGTCTTAAGTTATTAGATAGAGGTGTACGACCTTTTAGAGTAATTATATATTTAACTTTCAAAATATACAGGTCTGTAGTCCTGGTCTAGCCTTCTTATCGATAAAAAGATACACTGCATTCATTATATATATGGTACTTAGAAAATGATATCAGTATTTCATTGCTATATAAAGTTTCATTTGCATGTATAAATAGGAATTTGGAAAATCCATAAAACATCCAAATCAGGCTTTTTCCCATTGTATGCTGGCCATCTAAAAGACTCAGAAAGTGAGAAGGTGAGAAGAGAAGGAAATTCTGCCATGCTAGGTTGGCCTCTACTGATTCATTTAGACAAAAAGACTTTAAGAGACACTTAATACATGACAAAAATACTTTGAGTGCAGCAATATTTGTTGTCCCTGAATCTACACTGAATTATTGACAAAACTAGGGAACCTGCTTTGCCAAGTATACAACTGAACTGCCCATACGCCACCCATGAAGGTACAGACAAAACCAGGATCGAAGCAAACATGAGAGCAAAAGATTTGGTTTAGCAAATCCCACTATTTCTTTTCATGGTTTCCAGGGCGGGGGGGTTGTTTTGTTTTTAATAGTACCCTTCTCTTATCTGAATCATCCCGTAGCCCAGCACGTGCGTCAGGCACAAACCAAGAAAATCTGTGCCTGACACTAAATATTAGCAAGAAGCCTGCAGGCAAGATTATGATTGTGAGTCAGCTTCAGCTGGTTTCGCAAGCTTGGTGGATTTCACATCCATTGTCGTAGTGCTTATCCTAAGTTGAGCATGCAACAGCTCTATCATGTCATTAAGGGATTTGATTTTTTTGTTTGTTTGTTTGGTTTGTTTTTACAGAAGATTCCTAGAAAATAAAAAACAAAAACTGAAGATAAATGACAAAACAAACTATTTGTGAACGGAGTATGTTTACACAGAAAAACTGAAAGGTGAAAAACAAGTTTGGAGACAAGTATTACATGAAGCAAGCCTTGAAAAAATACTAAGAACTGAGACTTCCTGGGGGGGAAAAAAAAACAAACAGAACACAAAAAACCCAAAACCAACATTGTCTACAGAGTAGAATCGAAGTTAGCCTGTGCTGACATTACTGTATGAAGTTAAAAAAAATTCTTCATACTATGTACTTGATATAAAAAAGCTGATCAGACAATCTAGATCTATGAACATTATTTCAGAAACAAAAAGCAAGAATTCTTCTAGCATAACTATTCCTTAAACCAGTAAAGACTGCAAGCTGCCAAAGTAAACTAACAGTATTTGAGGAAGTCAAGGAAATCTTACCCCTAGGTAAACTGTTATTTACCCCAAATACTAGTAAACAGTTTCCATATGCACAGATTTCCAAGTACTCGGTTATTTTGCTTAAGGTCAAATGATTAATTTGGATGGAAAGATGTGTCATTCTGGCTTCAAATTCTACTGATCTGCTCTGGCATCATGTAAAATATAGTTTCACACATAACACTAAGAGAGCAACTGATGAGAATTAAGTCACATGAAGATGTTTATGTCCCAAGAGAACAGGCCTGGTAGACAGCTCTTGATCCTTAAAGGCATTTTTTACACCATTAGACTCCAAATTCCAGTACCATTTTTCTCCTTCAACACGTCCTAATTTGGGTATTGACTATTTTAAGTCAAATTCCCCTCTAGCACTTTGAAATAGTTCTGTTTATTTTACAAAGTATTTCCTCAAACTTTTCACCTAGGAGGTCTTCACAGTAAGACACACAAGCTGCAAACAGTTTGGATTTTGATACTTCTTGACAAATTCTGCTAGGGGACACTTGGTCTGAAGGAGGCTGCCAGCTCCTCCACCTCCTCCACTATCAATTACTTTGATTAAAAAAAAAAAAAAATAAGAAAAAAAAAAATACTGCTTTCAGCCATAAATCTGGTGTTAATCACAGCCATGCACTGCAATTACCAAACCCAAAAGAACTCTTAATTACCGCGAGCTTTGTGAAAGTTACTGGGCAAATCAGATACCTGTTTCCACGAGTAACAGGGCAGGAGCATGCTAATAAAAGTTATAAACACTTTGCAAAATATCCTACTGATCTGAGAGACTACAGGAAGACGTAAGTCGGGACTCAGGCACGTAGATTAAGATTTTATTTATTTATTGAAATATTACCCTTTCTTGTGATTAAAATGCTTCTTCTCAAAAAGAAATAGAACTTCAATTATAAAATTTGTTTATACTGGAACATAAGAGCATGATACTTCTAACAAATTTACATATTCATGTATCTTTTACACATCTATTTCCCTTATATTAAGTATTTAATGATCTGACTCAATTAGTATGTACATACATTTTTGGTATTTGGTCACGGGGGGGTTGTATGATATGCAGAGAATGCTTTTTATTAAAAACCAATGCAAGTTATTTTAGTGAGTAAAAAATGCAGTCATGACTTTTAGCTTAGTGAACCGCCATAAATTAAACCGAGAACGATTTTGGGCCACCATACATGTTAGATATCAAATACAAGGTCGTTGTCTCCAATAACATTAAGTTTAATGATGTGAAGTTTATTTGCACTCAGGCACTGACATTTTTTCCCCCCAGAGTTTTCAATTCAGTTTATAATTAAAGACATTCTCTATACAAACTATGTATTATTTCATGACAACATGACAAAACATATCAAGTATGTACATCATACCTCAGCATGACTGAGCTACTTAACCACGTTTTAGGAAATGCAACCTTTTTTTTTTATTTAAGTATGAAAAACTCAAAAAAAAAAGAGAATTGGCAAAACAGCAAGCAACGTGTTCCTGTGTTGTTTCAACTTCAAATTAAATGCTTACCTGAAATCTTTTAGTTCTTGCTTTGTACTGCTTTCATCTCTTTTGTTTTCTGCTGCCTCTGCATTTGCTGCCTGCTGCAGGCTTCGTGTAATAGGTCCTCCAATCCTCTCTCTAGATTTTACAGTGAATCTGTCTGCCTTTTTCTTACTCGCCACAGCGGACTTACTTGGCAAAACAGCTTTATTATTCCTTTGTATTCTGACGTGCAATTTCCGGGATGCTTTGCTTGAGATTCCAGAGGAACTGTTCTTACCGACCACCTTAGTTTTTTTCCCATCAACGTGGGATATTTTGGACACTCTTACAGGACTAGAGTTCCTCAATGACGAAGATGAATTTGGCTTTTTAGATCGAATGGAAGAAACAAATTTAACGTTTTGTTTTGATTTGAAGGACGCAGAGGGAAGTTGGATTTGTGCCGGTCCTGAGGTTCGTGCTCTCGTCTTGCCCAAGTGAGGCTGCATGCTCTGCATTTTGATTTCTGCATCTGCTGTTCGCCTACGCTGGTTGTTGCCCTTTTCACTGCTTGCAGGTGAAGAAGAACTTGCACTTTTTTTTGAAGAATTCTTTTTGGAGGAGGGAGAGATGGGTTTTTTGGGACAGCTATATGACGCATGTTTATTCAAACTTCCAATGTAAGTAAACTCTCTATTACAGTAGGGACAGATGTGAGAGTCTGACTCAGATGGATTATTTTTCAGTTCTGCCTTCTGCTGGGCAGATTTCTTTTTTTGCAAGATAGCTTTCTGGACAAGCTGGTTTTTCTTTTTCAATGCACTTATTTTTAGTTTATTTGAGGACATTTTGCTAATCTCAACATTGAAATTAAGTCTTTTAGGCTGACCCATTCGTCTGAAGGCATTCTTTCCAGGGCCAGCTATAACAACCATGCCATTCTTAGGCTGCACTGTCTGTTTCAGTGGTACTGGATTTTTTTTAGGTGTGTATCTCTTTTTATCACTGGCAGATGCACAGGCCAATATATGTTTGTGTAGCTCAGGCATGTTATCAACACTTTTCCCACATTTTGTGCAACGAATGGCAGTAGTAAAAGTCTGTGGAATATTGTGGGTAGTGAAGTTTGTTGCAGTAACTCCAATACCCATAGGATTACGATGGTGATACTGAAATGGAGGTGGTTTAAAGCTCGGGTAGTGTTGATTGAGGCCCATACGAACATCTGGATCTTTAGATTTTACGCCAGACGCCATTATTTTTATAGTAGTATAAAGCTCTTCGGAGGAATCATTTAGATCTTCATCTTCCTCCTCTTTAGAAGGCTCCAAAGAATCTTCTGGCAGGCTCTGCATGTGCTCCACGTTCGCCTTACTGGGGTCAGTAAAATTCTGGGGTCTCAAAGTCCCACTTTCAAACTCATGATGTGTGCACTCTTTGTCTGGATGGAGATCCCGCTGATGCTGTTGCAAATTGCACAAAAAAGCAAATTCCTTTTTACAGACCGAGCAAACAAAGATATTTCCTACTCCATGAAGCAGAAAGCGATGTTCTGACAAGTCTGTTTTATCCCTAAAAAGCTGTACACAGAATTCACATTTAAAGGGCCATTCTTCAGCATGAATGGATAAATGCTTCGTTAGGTCTTTAATAGAAAGAAAAGGTGATTCACAGACATTGCACACAAAGCTTTTACTGAATGTTTCCTGCACTACTCCCGATTCACTTGAAGTATGAGGATCCTCTCTTGCTTTCTGTTGTTCATTTTCAGCTTCTTCCTGTTTTATTATTGGGAGAGTGTTTTCAAGATTATCAGCAGAGGAAACAACAGAAGAAACTACAGAAAGAGGAGGTGGAGATGGAGATGATGAAGATGAAGAGGAGGAGAAAGAGGAGGAAGAGGAGGAGGAAGATGAGGAAGAGAGTGTAGGAGGACCAGGTGAAGCAGCAGAAATAAGAGGTTCAACAGAAGGAACAGGAGATGGAGAAGGAGAAACCGTAGGTGAAAGAACTGGTAGCGGGGACTGGGTGGTAGTGTTAGAAAGTGGTGATGGGCAAGAAGAAGTGTTAGTGGCACTGGCAGAGACATCTGGAATTGATAACGGCATTGTTGGAAGGAGGGGAGGAGGTGACGTAGCAACTGTTAACACAGGCGGGCAGGGCGGTGGGGAAGGAGGATTGGTTGGTGTTAACAAAGGAGGCAGCTGGCACATGGAAGGTACGGCAGAAGCTTGTGGCACAGGGGAAACGGAGGAACTAAGGGGCTGAGTGTCAACAGAAGACGATGCAGAGAGACTGGTATCCATGTCAGGTTCTGCCTCAGGCTCCAAGGATTTGCTTGGGCTCGCACTCCTGTTTACACCTAGCGTGCTGTCTGTGGCCGCATCCGTTCCATTGTACTCATTCAGCAGAACCTTCTGTAACATACAAGTGGTTGGTTTCTTCTTTTTAACACCACTACAGGTTGGCTGTGTGGAATTTTCTTTATATTCCCTAATATCAGCATCACTGCAAGGCTTCTTATGCACGCTTAAATCTAAAACAGATTCCCAGGGAACCTGATTCTTATTTTTGACATCAGACCTTTGCTTCACACCACTAGATAAATCCAGTGGCTGCTGGTTGCACACGTTGCCAAAAGTTGGAGCTGCCGTCCAGTCTTTTGATATTTTATAGTCTTCAAAGCAAAGAGGGCTCAAAGCCTCTTTTTCGTCCCTTCCCGTAGAGCTCCAAGCAGGTGAGTTGCTGTGGCTTTCTAACTTTGGCATTTTTGAACTCCGAATATTATCATTCCACACAGTTTTTCCCTCACCTGATTTGACAAAGTCTCGAAGTACTGGACTGTGCTGTGGAGAACTAGGAGGCGAGCTGGTCCTTCTTTTAAATCTACTGGATACCGGAGGCAAAATAGGTGAAGATGTAACAGAAGGTCCTAGTTTAGGGATTTCACTTGGTGGAGTTATCTTCTTATTGTCCTGTGTCTGCAGAAGCTGTTTTAATTTTGATGACAAATAAACACCTTTTTCTTTATGAAAAGGTAAGCTTTCTGTTGAAATGCTAAGAGGAAGATTTAAAGAACTAGTTGGAGTTATAGGTTCTGGGTCTATTTCAGTTTTTATTTTTGGTACAAGAGGAGGGCTGGCAGTTCTCCTCTTTTTGGATTCGTTGCTCCCACTGCTAGAGGGTTCTTTGGGAGGTTCATTCACATGTGTTTGTGTAACCTTTAAATTTGGGGAGATTTCCACCGTGACCGGACTGATTATGCAATTTAGTCCATACAGATCTGCAGAGTTGGACTCCATCTGAATCACGTCACAATTGCTAGTGCTGCTGTTGGACTGAATTTTACCATCAATATAATAATTTAAATTTTCAGAGATATTGCTGGAAATATCCATAATATAGACATCATCTACTTCACCTTCCTCTTCTATTTCTGTACTTGCTATATATACACTCTGGACTGGTGGGGCCTGCTCTGTCTGAAGCGGTGGCTCTTCAGAAAAGAAACCTTTTCTTCTGACACCTTTGGGAATAAGATGACGCTCATGAACCCTACGCTGATGCCTCCGCATGTTGGTGTGAGTTCCAAAAACCTTTTTGCAGTATTTGCATGGATGCAATTCTTTGGGCTCCTTATTTTCCTCAGCAAAAGCAGAGTTTGACATTTCTTGGGAAACTTTCTCAGAATCCAAGACAACAGAGTCTTGCACAAGACTGGAAACATTCAGGTCATCTTTAAGACCATCATCCACAATTACTTGGTTATCAGCAACATTATCCAAGTGTTGTGATGACGTTAGTGTTAAGAACGGTTTCCTTTTTGGCCCTGCCTCATGGCGTCGCTCATGTCTTCGCCTGTTAATTTGAGTACCAAAGGCTTTCCCACAATATCGACACTTGAAAGCATGGTTAACAGTAGATATGTGGATGTGCATGTGGCGTTCAAGTCCTTGCTTCGTTGTAAACTTCCTCTCACAATGCTGACAGGGAAACATGAATGTTTCCTGAACATCACCATTTGATTCACCTCTCACTTTTGGAATTTTCACAACAAGTTTTTTCTTTGGAGAGCTTTCTGGAGATTCTTCTGATGTACTCTTTTGCTCTTCCATAGAGTCTAACTTTTCTTCACATATCAAAGGCATTTCAGCATGTTCTTTAGGCATATTGGTATCTTCTATCTCCTCTTCATCTTCCTCTTCTTCGTCCTCCTCCTCCTCCTCCTCTTCATCATCATCTAAATCGTCTGATGCACAGTTTATTGCTTCTCCTTGTTTGTCTTCAGTCACCATTTGCGGTTCATTGGCAAGACTGGGGATTATCAGCTTTGGAAGTACATCTTGATTTACCATTTCCTGAATCACAGCTGTTTGTTCCAGGGACAGTACAGCAGAAACAGAAGGCGTTTCATCTTCCTCTTTATGACCTGATACACAAAGTATGAAAAGAAAATCATGAGTCATTTTTACCAAACACTTCAAAGTATGCTACGTCTTTCTTCTACCTTTTCCTGTAACACAACATATCCAACATCTATGATGCAACACAATACTACTACTTCTCACTGTTGTGATTCAGTTCTGAGAGTAAATTCTATTAAAAAATTTACTTTCCTGAACTTCGGCTAAGGTAGGCCTGTACTTAATTGAGCATCTTTGAATCGAACATTGAGGCCAAGAAACCCATAACAACCTGAAGAGTACCAGAAGATTTCAAGGCAGATTTCAGAACATTTCAAGAAATCTCAAAAAAAACTTTCACTGACTTTTCTTATAGCAAATAAGTGATAGGAAAGTATTGCAATGTATATAGATAGATAGATAAAGTATACAGGAAACTTGTTGGGCAAATTTTGCATTTTGACTATTTTCCCCAAATTAACAACAATAAAACAATCTGAATTTGTACTGTAATGCATAGCAAGGCGTACCTTGTATCTGGCATAGCCCTTTCCATTCTTCCTATCAGATTTTCTATTAGCCATTGCCTGAATGGCTATTTCCTAGATTTCTGAATCAGAGCTTGCATGCATCTCATTTATTGGTGTCAGCGGATTCTTTATTCACATCTCTGCATGCCAGTTTGACCTATCTGCTGTCAGTTATATCCACTGCTGAAGAAATAACTTCATTGCCTAGTCACTCGATGTTGCATAGGTGGTTACATGTATAGAGCAAGAAGGTCCTCTCCGCTCCCTAGCTGGGGCATAAGACACCAGGAACAGCGGTGCACGTGTTGTGCAAGCAGAAGGGACAACACAATGAAGGAACGGTAGAGTTGTAGGTCAAAAAAAAGTTCAAGAAAAGAAGCTTGACAGAAATCAGTACCTATACAGAGCTTTAAACATTATTGGTTACACAGCAGTGGCAAGCGTAACATTCTTGTACAACAGACAAAAAACTCTATGCATTTAATTTATCTTTCAGGCATTTTTACATGCATACTATGCGAAAAAAGCCAAGCCAATTTATAAACAAGCTTTGTGGATAATCTTTAGGACAAACAGCATGCTTAGTGAGTCCATGCATTAATATTGTGGGGGTTTTTCCCCCTTGACACTGACTTCTGTTAAATAGCAATAAATAATGACTGTATAACTAAGCTCCAAAGACATTATTTTAGAATAAGGACTTTTCTCTGCTCTTCTGTTCTAAGGAGTTTGGATTTACAGCTATATTGTACAGTACATGAGTTCTTCTCGTCGTCAGAGTTGCGTGTTTAATGACATACTTCTGATATCCAAGTTCCTTACTAATAAAAAAAAGTCTGGGTAAACAATATAAACATGTTCACTTTGCTACAATAACACAACTTGCTATCATACTAAACGTGACAAAAATTGTCCTTTGATTCAAAAGGATAGTCAGAAGGGGGAAAAAAAAAAAAAGATACTTGAGAACTCACCTTCTTTAGAATCCCTCATATCTGCGGAAGTAGAATCCAAATCAGCCTTTTTCTGTTTTGTATCCACTGCCTTCTTTCCCTTGTTTTTACCTTCTTGACTCTTTTTCTTTCCTGGGGAGAAAAAACCCAACATTTATTACCCCTGTTCAACAATTTTTATTTTTTGTATTTGAGTGGCAGAATTAAAACACCCAGCTTTGGTATATAACACACTTCTGTAGAAACCCTGTTTTTGTGAGGAATACAAACGACAGATCAGTAAAAAGAACAGCATTCAGATAAAGCAATAAGTCTTTTGAGACCAGAAGAAATTAAAAGTAAATATAGCAATGAGTTTCTAAAAACCTAGGACTCCAAAATACTTTATTCACTTTCAAAGCAAGAATAGACTGTAACAGAATGTGCTGTCCAGAATTAACATCATACCAGTTACCCAATACTTTCATATGGTTATTACTGTATCTCATACAAGTATATGGAAAATATGAATTTTCTTCATATACTGTTACTCCTTAATATTAATTGGAAGTCCTTATGAAGCAGAAACCCATAGAGGCTTCTCTACTTGTATGAGCATTCTGAATAATGACTTGAAGAGAGCTACAATAAAAGCAATGAAGCAATAACATTATGAGAAGACTAAAAGCAACATGATCTTGACCAACAAGGCAAAGACAGTAAAACCAAATTAGACGGAACTGAGTAACAGTAAAATATAAAGGTATTTCATCACGTCCACTGACACAAGCAAGTTTGCTAACACTTTCTGTTAGCAAAATTAAGAAGCATGCATTAGTTGCAGAGGATGATGAACACAATGAAGATTAGGGCACTATGTGAACGCAAGATGTAAAGACATCGAAAACTTAATTTACCAGTGCACTACAAAGTTATACTACTCATTCTTTCCACTAGTCTTAAAAGATTCAGTCCTATAATAGATAGAAATTATGATAGGGACTGTGTAATAACAAACAAAACTTTAAGGTCTTCCAATTCAACTGATTGCAAAGACCATATTCTCCACACAGAATGGTTATTTTACATACAACACTGTGGTTGAGACACCAGTCTCCTCGGAAACTTCACAGTTCTACACATCACCTCTTAGGAACAGCTGTCCAGAAGCAGCAATCCAAATTCCTCCTTTGCTCCCTCTAACACACAAAATTCTACTTCTTAATGCACTGACCCTTCCCTCTAATCAGAATTACATTTAGAGCATCACAGCTCTAAATCCATTTCTTATTTAGAAGCACATTCCTCCAACTCACAGTCCTCTCAACACCTCCTTTTTTCCTAGAAAATATTTTTCACATCTTGAGCCAAGAAACTGAAATGCCTTTTAAAAAAACGTTCCTCTATTCAAACTGAAAATTTCCAAGTATGCACCCCCTCCAACAGAACAGATCAGAGACAGGTCAGCTTTAAAAGGAAATGCTTGTTTTCATTTGAACATTCTAGTCTGTCTAAATAATTATCTGTATTTCCTCTCAAGGAGCTCAGATTTCACAGGCTCTCCTCAAATTCCCGTGTGTTTCATTTTCATGTATGCAATTATCCATTTTTATTTTTTCCAATTTAACAGTTTTTTGTTTGAGAAACTGACAATAGTCACCCAGAATGCATTTTTGTCACCTTTGGAAAATACTCCTGCACCCTTCCTAAAGTGAACTAGCAATTATCTCCGAATATCCTCAAATATTGCAACAACCCCTGTGTCTAAACCTGCTGTAATAAACCAAATTGTATTTTATACCAAATACCTGCAAGTTGTCAGAAACTTTCGTGTATATTTTAGCGTTCACACAGGCATAAGGAGGTTAAGCGCATCTTTAGCTGACAGGCTACTGAACATCCAACTTGAACATAATTTTATATTATCAGCACCTCTAATGTTTGTAATTACAACCGGTAGTACCAGGATCTGAGTATGAAGGATTTTAAACAAGTTTCCAGAAGTATCTGCCAAGCTACCTGAAATCCCTCTTGAAATGTAGAGTAACACAATCAACACACAGCTCTGTTTCTAGGTAAAATGTCTCAATGTAAAGTTTCAATACCTTCCAAGGGAACCAAACATGCATCACAATACACTTCAGGAGCAATGTAACAAAGTGCATTTAATTGCTAGAACCCTTTAAGAGCTATCAACATTTTGCAGACTGCTTATTTTTTGAAGCCCAACGTGCAGTATCTTGACTTAAATGACAAAAATTCTAGATTTATCTCTCACCTTTACAGGTGAGACTGGACACAAGAAGGAAACAAGCGGCCCACAGGCCTCTCTCATCTGTGCCAAGCTCGGCCATGGTTAGAAACAATATTTTACTAGATGGTGAAGCATATGATGAAGTCACTGGGCAATTCTACATGTAATTCTACAGCAGCACTGAATTTCACACAATAATGACAGGTTACTGTAAAAGCCTTCAAACCAAGACCAAATTAATTCTTTCTTATAACAAGAGTAGTAATATACTGCGCTCTTTAAAGTATGAGGGAAAGAATGTAAAAGCAACAACAAAAATCACTCATAAATGCTAAAGCACGCCTAAGTTTTCCTAAGTGTCATCCATTTATAGAATCTAAAATTTTTAGTACCTCAAATCCAGTTACAATCTGGTATGTCACAAGAATAGTAAGATTAGTACCCAAGTCACATATTGCTTTATGCTACCGATGGAAAGAAGATCATTTCCAAGTTCTCTTGCAACACTCCTTAAAAAAAAAAATACAACCTGCTCACTGATACAGCTGGAAATATTTCAAGTTTTTGGCCTTTAAGCATAAACACATTTGAAGAGAAGATTCATCCAGCACCTACTTGCCCTCACTCAAAATAGTGAGCAAAACTGCTTGCATACATACGTCATTTTAGATGCATCGGATCAATTTCTCACACTTATCAACTAGAGATACAAACTAATTTTTGATGTTTTCCTTTTACCAGCTTTAGTTTGTTCATTTTCTCAGTTGCAGCTTTCTTTATATAAGTTAAAAGAATCCGCTCCACTCAAGCATGGCTCCACTCAAGCATGGCAATGACTGTCCCAGATGCATCCGTTTCATGGCCCTGAACCTTCAATAGCAGATGCCCAGGAAGAGAATTTAAGAATAAAGTGATACTTCATTGGTATGCTCTCCCAGCTTTCACGTACCTAGAGTTGGAACTTCTGAAGATACTGAATAACTTTTGATAGACTTTCCTCCATGAGTTTTAAAAGAGCTTTTTAAGACATCTATGTAAACCTGAAAGATTTGCACCATTCTCTTCCTGCAGATTTTCAATGAAAAATGCAACCTACTATTCTGATATAAAGGATATCAATGAGTAGCTCAAGGTCTGTCCATTAATCTTCTTACAGCTGAAGATGTCAAGAACTAACAGAAGCCTGCAGGAGGGGGGAAATGCCTCAGAAATCAGAACCTGGTGGAAGCCTGAGTATAAGTACACACGTGCACTTACCATCAGGTTCCTGAAGGGTCCTACATGGCTGCTACTGCCAGCTGGATCCTCCACTTGGTCTAAACAAGAAAGATACAGGAATGAAACACAGGGAAAGTGAAATGGAAACAATGACAAAAGAATAAATGAAGGGCAGAACTTAATATATGCGTATGTGCATTAAAAGAATTGCAAAAGAAAGATGCAAAGGAAAATGAATGAAAGAAACAGATGGGAAGCAGCTACTTCTCTATAGCGACAAAGATCAAAAGAGGAAGGCATCAATTTGTCTTGCAACTTTATTTTTAAATATGGTTCCTTTTTCTCCCCTTTCCTTCACTTATGTCGTAGACAGGTCAGCATGAGCATTATCTGCCTTTACACCTTTACAATACCTGTTTAACATTTAGCACAAACATTGCAATAGGCACAGGAGAGCTCATGCCTATGTCCAGAAAAATTGGCTGATACTTATGCTGTGGTCCCACTTATTTCAGAGGAGTTCAGGTGGCAACAGAGTAAGAACTTTAAAAAGAGAAATAATCTTTATTTGCCCATATTTCCTTATATCCATCAAAACAAGACATCTCAAAACAACCTACAGTTATCTGTGCTCGTGTTTGTGCTGTTAATCAAAATACTGATGGAACTGTAAAATAACAGTTATTTCTGGTGGGATGGGATAAGCATGCTTAGATGCCAGGATGGAAGAAGTGAAAGTCTTTCCATACACTTGGAGCTGAATTCTATAATTAAATATTGCTCAATTGTACAAGATGCTATTACCTTTAAGCGCAACACCAAACATGTTCCTAGTTAAAATCATAAAGTAAGAAGGACACTCACATCTGACCTTAAACATTGTTTTTATCACTTACAAGAAGTGTATAAACAAGCTAAAAAATCCTTACAGAAAATTCAGAAGACAATTGCATGACCATTTCCACGTTAGTCCAACTAATAAATTCTAAAATACTGATGCAACTTGATTTTTTTATTTGAGAAACAGTTTGCTGTGCACCAGAATTCCTCTGTTCCTGTCTCCAGAATACTGGTAGATGTCACGCTTTTCAAAATAAATTCTTTAAACCTTCAGGTATCAGTAAAAATCTGACTAGTTGTTTGTTCTGGAAGACAGGCTAGAAAAAACAAAAGCCTTTTACACACAAAAAAGTCACATGCAAAATAACGGCATAAGTTGCTCCAAAAAATTAAATACAAGTTGTGTTAGCTGGAAAAGCATTAAAAAAATGCAGAAATGTGTTGCAGCGACTTCTCAGAATCCTGTCCCACTGCGATGGTCACAGCATATAAATGTTACAGACCTTACATACTGGATAAAAGGAACTGATTAAACAGTAAAGTAACCAAGCAGCAAAAAAGATAAAGATATCAAATTCAAAATGCCCATTATGAAGATGTGACTACTAAGGCTGCTCTTTTAACACATTTTTCTCAGTTAGCATTTAAGCGTCTTCATTTTGCTTTTTCATTTTTTTTATATTCTATCATTAGCCATGGTTCATTACACAGTGAAATCTTGTTTACAAAACCTTTCGTTATTATCTACCAGCACCTGCTCAGACAGCAAAACCAAATCATAAACCACTTGGTTAAACAAATGGCAATATACCTGCATGTAAGAGCTGCTTACAGTCCCTGAGAACAGCTAAAAGCTCCTAACATTTAGGGAAAGCTGGTAGGTATGACATGCCTTACATATACACACACACATATAGGAGGATTATTCATATAATCATGGGGATTACAGAAATGTACTTAAAACGCGACCTCAAACCCATGAGGTTCTGCAAATATTTTATTTAAAGATCTAAGCCAACAGCCACATTTCAAAGCATCTACTACAGGTTCATTGCAGTTATTCATTCACTTTTGAAGAGGGGCTGCATTTCAAGCACTGCAAACTTACACCTCCATCATATTCCTGTGTCAAAGAATATTTGACTCACAACATCCACCATCTCATAGCCTATGGTAATTATACCACTTCTAAATTGCTGTACAAAGTTTTAACTGATCTAGGATAGGTGAGGTTATTCCACTACATTCTTCAAAATGTCACACTGCAAATTACTGGAGAAAGAGGAAGTGAGAGTAAAAATAACAGGGATAAGTCATAAAATATTAGGGTAGGAAGAGAAAAGATGACAACCTTGAAAGAAAACACCTCAACAATTCTGCTTTATTGAAACAAAGTTACTGAAATATTATGACATCAACTTCCAATATTTCTTACATAACATTACTGTTAATACAACAATATACCAAAGTTGCTTTTAACTACTTGTATTGAAAATATTGCTTTGAAACATCATTAGAGCAAGATTAGCTGAAAAACTCTGAAGTGCACTTCTGAACACACGCTTACATTATTACCTGGGGAAGGAACGTCTTATGAACTCAAATGCTTCCAACTTAAAATGAAACAAAACATGAAACCACTGCCTAGCAAACGCTTTGGGGGAAAATGCTCTTGTACTGGCAAGAAAAACGACGGCAGAACCCCAGATGACGTCTCCCAAGACTTAGATATTCAAATGCTACCACAGAACAGCTTTGGTGGTAGATTTTGTACTGAACTGGTATGAGTTAAGCCAGAAAAAGCTTTTATTTTTATTTTATTGTTAGTGTAAGATATGCTATACTAGGAGTATTTTCCAGTTTGGCTATAGAGATGCATCCTGCTTGGTGGTGTGCACGCACACATAAAACCCTTTCTAACATCCTCTGACAAAATTCCTCTCCTAGAGGTAGGAAGGTACCTATCTCTGATTCAAAAATACAGACTATGACAACATTAACTGACTTTTCCATTTTCAAGACTCAATCTTTCTAAAACAGATTTAAAAAGATGTAAAAAGGATGCAAAAGCAGCGTGTTTTTATTCATATCCCAGCAATTCTAAGGGTGAAACACAAGCTACACAAGGCACAGCTCAATTTTTGAAACAAACATTTAATTAAGGGGATGTCAATTAAGCCTGAATGGCTACATACACAGTATCATTAGGAGGCCTATTTCAACAATGCTGTCAAGTGTGTATGAAAACATGCAGAAAAAGACATTTAAATGTCTTTATTGCCCTATTTTCCTCAATCCATCATTATTATAAATAACTGGTGGGGCATTTTTCTTGCCATGGCATTATAAAGTTATCAGATACAACTAGTTTACACAGGCATAATGTTAGGTACTGTTAAGCAACTGGAGCCCTAAAATTGACATGAGCTGTTTCAGTGTGCAAAAGTTATCCCAACATAATTTTAACTTCTGGCTCCTAAGAACCATGAGAATAATTTAGAGCTGCAGAAGATCTTAGTTCTGTATTTTCAATCTGCCCAAACCTAACGTTCCAAATAATTTTAAAGGTGGAGAGGGATAAGACATAAAGCTATATCCTTTGCAAAAAACTGGGGAAAAATCTTGGAAATCATCGATAGTCAAAGTCCTATCCCTGTACTACAAAAAAGGGGATGGCCTCACCGTTCTCTGCTGGATTGCTTCCTCCCACAGCCGGACACGCGTGTTACCGGTCAGGTCTCGCGCTTAGCACAGCAGTGCCACTGTCCTTATGACAAAGCCTCGGCAGGGCACTGTACTTCAGCTGCTTGCAATCCCCACGTAACTGAAACGCCAGGGACTGACCGCCCTTGTCTTGGTTCAGCTCTCCGAATCCTTTCATCACAGGTTGGTAGGAGAGGCAGAAGTAGTACATGCACACAGTCAGTCCGGCAACAGGTTCACGTGTGTCAAGTGACACTGAAGGTCTCCAGGAGGAACCTTGCAAAAGCACAAGTTATAGAAGCAAGGTCTCTGAAGAGAAACTGCACGCCCTGTTGTTTCAGATAATACATTTTCCCTCGAAACTCAATGATCAGTACTACTATGGCTGTTTGAAGACCCCAAACAGCAGCAGCAGAGATAAAAGGCTGCTTGATATCCAGAATAAAAGCAAATGTAGTGCGCAAAGGTTCTTCTGTAATTTTTCCAGCAGAATTTCTACCTCCTCCTCCTTAAAGACACTTTCAAGCTTACATGGTAGAAGCAGGAGAAAGAGGAACAGAATAAGCATGTAAGACAAACTCTGCAGTAATTCTATTAATACCAAACTGCCTGTTGTATAAACATATTGCTACACATTAACCATCACTTCAGGTACAAATAGTAGCACTTTAATCACTGCAGTTTCCAACCAGATTATAAATGTTGCAATAAAGTCTTGCCTTGGGAAGATATTTCAATACACCTAAAGACAGATGCGCATACCCCTAACTGCATACGTGTATTAAAGTATGTTTCTACCAAGCACTAAATATCCATTTTGCAGAAAAGAAATAGAGCAATGCATTTACAGAGACTGTTAATGTGACATTTGCATAACAGATGAACTTGTTGCCATGGAAAGTGTAAGAAAATTCTGAGCTGGGCTATTTAAAATGCCAATTTCTGCAAATGTTTGGCAAAGTCTCTGCTTTAATGATAGCACTGAATATCATGTTACTATATCTCACCACAAACTTCTTAAATTATATAATAATCAGTACAAGAAACGTTAGCATGGCATCATACGGTATGCCATGCCAACGTAAAGAAATGATGCAATAGTTTGCAAGAAGCAAAAGTAAATATATTGCCATTGTATGGAGTTCTTCATGAGCCCAGAAAAGCTTACCCGAAGCTATTCACAAAACTCAGATAAACAGATACAAAAGACCATTTAGGCTGGAAGGGAAGCCTATCATAAATGTGTGGCATTACACCAGCCCACAAAAACTGAAATAGGAATTGTCTCCAGTCTTCTTCGTACGCTGCACAATTTGTAAATCAAATTATGTACCATGATCCTCTGTAACAGAAAGAGGGGCAAGAAGTAGTTTGTATTATCTGTTTGCAAATGTGTGCCATCCACATTTGCAGCATCTTATTCAAATCCTTAATACATTATGCCTTCTCAAGTATAAATCATAGGAAGTCTTAAGTTTATAGACGAGAAGACTTACTCATCCATAATGACTTAAGTACTACAGAACGTCACCTAACAATTACAAAGCATGGCAAACAAACATCCACAAGGTTTAATTCCATGCAATTTTAACCCACACAAGAGCTGTGATGAAACAATTAAGTGTAAATAATTAAACACAGAGCTTTTATCTTAGCAAGATTTAAAAAATGTTATTTCTGCCTCTATGCCAATATTTCTAAAACTAAAACAGCAGATACAGAGAACACAAACATGCTCTAGAATTCCTCAAACACTCAACGTAGTTGTGTATTTCTACCTCCTACCTTCCCTAATAACACAACCTCCCACCATTGCCTACAAATTCCTAGCAAGTTACTTGATAGCTAACCACAGCTACCATTGACACAGCCAAGCCATTATAAAAAATACAATAAACACTCTTCTCTGTAGTTGTATTCCATGAGCTTTTATTTTGCTAAGTATTAAAACAAAAGCAGCAGCAGCAAAAAAGGACAGCTGGCATAGAATTTTGAGAAATAACTGGTGTTCTCTATATTTAGACAGTTTTTATGTACAATTTGGTTAAAAAGAGAGCATACAAATTTTGTATTTAAATACAGAGAATTAGTCAAAACTTACATCTCCACTTTAACAAATATGAGCTTTTACCTGAATCCAGAAAACGTTGCTTCTACATTCACTATAGCTCTCCCTGAAATATTTTTGTGACCCTGAAATGAAGCTACATTCAGATAATTAAGAAATAACGTGCGTTTTGACAGCATCATTTGCAAGATAATGCAAATGAAAGATCTCACACAACTACTTGTACCACAAAGTTCAAAATGACCTCTATTAGATCAGTCTGCCTTTAGCTGTAATAAATAACCCAAACATTTGTCATGGCCCGATTTGGATCACTAAACATCTGAGATCAAAAATATCTGGGTTTTTTAGCTGTTATCTTTAAAGGTAACTACTTAGGACTTTACCTGCCATTTTGTTCTGCTGTTTGACAAACTCGGTATGTTCAAATTCAGTAGTGGTCATACCGATAAGTGACTTGTTTGGTTTGGTTTTTTTGTTAAAACCTGCAGATTCAAAAGCTAATGCCCTTCCTACACTGCTGAGAAAGGCAGTGGTCTGCTACCACGACCAACTTTGCTGCACTGTGCCAAAGAGAACTCTCAAAAGGTTAGCGAAAAGCTGCAAGTGCATGGAAGACCAAAAATGCAGAGTTTATCCAAATGTTTGTCCAGACACGGGCTATGGCTTTACTTGGAGAATGCAGCTGTACAAGGGCTACAATTCCCAGGAAACAGGACTGCCTTTGTATCTAACCAGACCACTGGGATTACTGTAATAGGAGTCTCTAACAGTGAGGAAACAAGAGCAAAGCCTCTCACAGATGTAGGATCCGGACAGTGCTGCTTCCACCAGATTAGATCTCCCATGTATAAAATTAAACCCCTCAGAATTGCTACAAGGTCACACTCAACATTTCTTATTTACATTCACTCCAATTTGTCCTCAGTTTTTCATTTTTACTCAACTAAATCCTTTTGTTTACCGTACCTACAACATTTGTGAGAATTTTTTCTCCAACAAAACAGTATTCTCCATAAAATCACCCCTTCTGTTTTACATCCCCCTCCCCAGCACACATTTCCAGTTGTCTTTCCTTTAACCTTCTTATTCTCTTATTTTTCTTCAGCGCAACTTGCAGAGGTAATCTTTCCTTTGAGGGATTCAATAGGGAAAACACACAGAGCACACATTTTTATTGAAGAAAATATTTTTTTTAAATGTTATTAGCAGCAATCAAATAGATTTGCAGTAGATTCGTATCTTGCATTCCAGAAAGGGGAAATTACTTTGGAGACCATATTCAGTAGTATTTCCCACCACACACACTCCCTTATTCCCCTCCTTTTACCAGCGCACTCCAAAGTGCCAAGGAATCAGCTCTGGCATGCAGTGCAAGCTTGCCTTAAACAATATTTATTTTTTTCTGTACAGTTTTAAAGGCTATTATTTACTGCAAGCATAGCATTATTAATTTCCCTGAGCTTTTTGCTCAGACACCAAGAACAGAAATTAAAACAATATATGTCAAATGACATGCACTCATATTTGTACAAGGTAAGGAAAACAACATTCTTAACTTCAGCAGGGATGACAAAAATGGAATTACCAACGACCTACTGCAGTAAATACACAGTGTGTTTCCATTAGTCCCCATTAAAAATATTACAGCATTTTAGGAACTGGGTCTCCAGCTACATGGAACATCTCTAGTTGTTAATAAGTGGCTACTGTCACGACACATTTGCAGGCATGAAAACTTTGCTTCTCTGCATCTGTTAAATTTAGAAAGCCTCATCTCTTTCCCACTTCAGAGTGACATGGCAGAATATCACTGGAGGTCCTTTCTAATATATAAAAGTAGATAAAGGAGGAGGGTAAACATTATGTAAACTCATTACTTTAATGTACGATATAGCCCCCAAATCATTTTTATCTGCTGAGAAATCGTGACAGATTTGCTTTCTCTTGTGCTTCATTCATTTCAGCTGCAGTCCATTCATATTTTCTTACAGAAGTGCTTCTCAGTCTCCTCTGATAACAGAGGATATACTGAATCATATTTCCAACAGTACTCTAACTGTAATGCTCCACTTGCCCAATCAGTGCATTTCTCAAGATGCACAGGAGAGTACTACAGGACAACAGCAACAGTTGGCACTCATATTAACAGAGCTGACAACAGAAGTTACTAAATTTATAGTTTGCCCCAAACCAGATGACAGCAAACTGGGATCTGCCTAATTTATGAAATCAAGAAAGGCCAATAGGCTCATAAAGTCACTATAGGAAATGGCAACTCCCTCCATTTTTCAAATAAAGTGAAAAAATAAATCCCAGGCAGAGCACAAAGGTATTTGTCTTCTGCTCAGTTAACTGCTACATTCAATATTAACCTGTTTAGATCAAATTAGACTGAAAAGTTGTAGAAGTTTTTGGCACACATCTTTTAATAGCATAAACTGTCAACTACAATGGAATACAGAAATAAAGCGTCACTGAAAAGTAACTTGGACATTTGCAGGGAAGGAACCGGAAAAAACCCTAGCTCTGGTATATGAGAGGAGAGCCTGGAGACTGACACTTAACAATTAAGGATTTGGTAGCTATGAGCAAAGTTTCAGCACAAAGTCCACTTGGCTTTTGCAATCCCTGACAAGGGTCCGCAAGATCCGAAACACTGGAGACTCTGCTCTTTACCTGCAACTTGAAAAAGAACACTTTGCAGTAAAGTCAATTTTTTACTCAACTCCCTGAAACTTTGCATGACCTACTCCTTGGTAAAAGCCCAAGGCAACTCTAATAATGGGCAGCAGTATCACACGTTTCCTTTAAGAGCATGACTCTATGACAAAGGTGCATATTTTAACACTGATACAAACTTACTGCAAAAGAGAGGTCAGCTATCACTGCAGTTGAGCTGCTTTACACCAAAGCTTACTTACTACCTAGACATTTAGTTTCCAGTTTTACTGGCAGCAAAATAAGGAAGCTTGCATTGGACTTGGCTCTGAATAAGGATGCTGTGTGAAAAAAAATTACCAAAATTCATATGAATCAAATCACTTTCAGAAACACTAGGTCTTTCCCATTCAACAATCAAAGTGTTTCTTATGGACTGCCAAATAAAATAAGATTCATATTTGACTAGACTCCAGCGAGGCATCTGGCTCTCAATGCAAGTTAGAAATAGATGTATAGCTGACTACCCATTTCCATGGCATTCTGCAGTAATAATAATCAAGATGATAGATTTTCAGCTATTATAATACTCTCACTAGAGTAAGCTTATGTCAATCAGCACATTAATAATACTGCCTCTTTGAAGTTCTAAAGCATCAATCATAGTCTATCAAATGCTCTTGCAGAACTCTCATAGAAAGCGTGACAACAAAATTAACTCTTAACAGCAACCCTGCTAAGCTTGTAAGTGCCGCTGAAGGTTTCATCCTAAATAACTTACATGCACTGGCAATCCAAATAAATATTGCACTTGCTTGGTCCAGGGGAAAAAGTTTATAAAAGGTAAGTAAATATTTGCTTAAGTGAATACCTGATGGTCAGACATTACCTAATTTCTTAGCTACAAATGTTGAAATACCAGTGAGTCTTATTTCTTGTAACTGTTAAACCCAAGTAAAAACTTAGACTGCTATAACATTTCCTTGAGGAACCTGACACAGCAAGCGTAGGTCAGTGAGAACTCTTCAGTGCAAAGTCATTCCTGTCAATCTGTGTAAGGCTCTTGGCAGGAATAACAAAATAAATTTCAAAGTTTGACAGATTAAAAAAATTAAATACACTCTGGTCTGACAACTCTTTTTCCTTTTTGTTCATTTGGAAAACATACTAAATAGTAAGTGGAATATAAAATTACTTTGATATTTTGCAGTTTTGTAATCCAGTGACATAAGAATCTTCAGAGAGACTTTACAAAACAGGTTACCTTACAAAGGAGATCTCACAATTAAAAAAAAAAAGCTCTCAGCCCCCCCCATGAATGGAGTCTGCATCTCTTCCCATAAATAAACCACCTGTCAAAACTTTGTATGCACATACTTCAATAAATTCATACTGCATAATAAATTACGCAGGGCATCTGCAGATAGGCCCTCAGTGTAAGACATTCCCTGTAAACAATTCAAGTAAAATAAATGGCCGATGCAAAATTATGGTAAATTGTAATAAAAACAAGCACTAAAAAGTTTAGTACCCTTAACAACACAGTATCAATATGAATAATATTGTTCAAATGGTTTTGAAAAGATGAAGCATAAAAAGAAAACATCTAGAGAAAGGCAGTAAAAATGATTAAGAGACATGGAAGATTCTCATTACAAGGAGAACTTACAGCCTTCACTAAATTAAGACATGATTCAAGCTAGAGGCAAATAAAATAAGAATACACTGGAAGTCAATCATTGACTTTACCTTCTAGCCACCATAAAAACCAGAGTCTCCAATTATAAGACAAAAAATTAAGTAGGAGATTGCACAGAAGAGTAAGGAAACCATAGAAAGAACAAGAGTGTCTGGTAAACCCTTAACTTAATGTGAGACAACGCAAAGGAATTTAAGAAAAGATTATTCATGGGAATGAAAGTCATCCAGATTTAAGTGAGACAGCAAACCCAAACACTTTAATATAGGTAAGGCAGTCAAGAACTCATTCAGTTTGCTTTCTTACCTACTATAAGCAACAGGACAATTCTAAATTACAAAATAGCTCACTTAAGGGAATAAAAAAGAAAAGCACTTGTTTCACTCTGGAAAACAGTATCTCTTCACTTATTCTGCAGGAATTCATCCCCTTCTTATTTTTGAACATAACCTCCAAATCTATTTCTCTCAAAGCTGTTCCCTAAAACAGCAATCACCAATTTTTCCCCACATCTTTTTAAGTGGAAGCATTTAAACAGTTCTGTGATTCAGAACAGAATATTCTAAGTAAGTTTTGGAAAATCCTAACACAATAAAGTATTTCTGCAAGGAAAGTAATATTTCAGTAGAAACTTAGTAACTTTTAACTAATTTTCAGGAAAATTAAAAATATTTTCTTAAGAAAGGAGAAGAAAATTTCAAAACAAAGCTTAATTAAAAAAAAAAAATAGCAGTGGAATACCAAGCTTCTTTTCTTCCACGTCACTCATTGTTTCAAAACTAAATCTGATGAATAGAAAAAAAATTAATTAAAACTGCAAAGCTGTCTAGTGCCTTACTTCACTTCCCACTGTAGGTTATGTAACTGAAGACAGCATTACCAAATTTGCTAGAAAATGCTGCAACTGTGGTCTAGATTTTATTAACTTGGAAAAGATAGTATAAGGAAGTGTGGTTTGAAAGAGCAGAAGTATAACAAAAATATGGAACACTTCAGAATCTGACTAACCGAATAAAAATAGTTTTATTATCTTAGACAAATACATACATCTCCTCTAACCAGAACTAACTTAGTAGCTAGAAACGTGCCAACCTGTTACAATCATGAAGGTTTCAGCGTTATTTTAAGTTAAGGACACAAACACACAGAGATAAAGCAAGAGAGAGAGCACGCGAGGTGCTCGTAGCACTTGTTTTAACGAAGATCTGATAATCAGCACAGAGCCCTTACACCGCATTCCCGACCACCTTCAGATCCTTTGCCAAATCCTTCTCCTCAGAAGATGTTCTGCTTTCTCATGGGCATCGCCGGACGGATGCTTGCATAGAGAAAGCTGGCGGCCCCTGTACTACAAACGTCAGGATATCTGCTCCCACTGCCAGCACAAATACGTACCGTGATACCCCGAACACAGCGGCAGCCCCACGCTGGCAAGAGCACGCTGACAGCACCTGTGGATTTCCATTACCAGCTGCACATGTGGAAACTTTTAAAGGGAGTGTATACACAATAGCACATCTGAGCCTTCCGAAGAAGAAACAAATCTTACTGCCTTCCCTAACCTTATAATTACAGCACATATGTAAACATGTTACCCAATGTTCAAATAAATGTGATACAATCTGACTAAAGCAAACACACTGATGGTTTTTAATAACTTAGGAAATATCTGAATGTGCTAAGGCCTCATATTTCCAAAAGCTCATACTTAGAAATTTGGAGTTTAAGTGCAATTTAGTGCTGAAATTTTATTTATTTTTTAAAATACAGATAATTTATTTTTTTACCTCTGAAATGAAGGCTTATCTTCTCCTATCCTTAAACCCGTAGGCAGAAACAAGGCTGGAATGAATCATACCAATTTCACTCTGCTGTTCGGGAAAGCTCAGAGCAGCAGCTATCATAGGAACTGGGGGCGTTGCTGTAGACATGAAGATGGGAATTTAAAGTAACACGAGACTCCTGTTCAAAAGGCACCATTTATGAGAGACAGAAGAAAATTTCCACTAGTTAGAAGACCTCAAATACAGTAGATATTCACCAGATAGAAGCTGCCACAAGAGATATAGTTCCCTTCACATCCCAAATGCACAACAGCAGCTTTTTAACTGGAGTTATATAATTCTTCTCATACATGAGTGTGATTTTGGGAAATCAAAGTAAATTGCATTTTAAGGTTTTGTTCCAGATGATCCCATAGACCTTTTCCTTCCTCCCTTTTCTTTTCCCAGTCATTGGCTAGGAAGTTTTGAAGCCTGGAGCTCCTAGCTGTGTTTTTCACTAGAACTGTGGAAAATAGAGCTTAGATGAGAATACAATTTCATTATATCCTTACTACAAATGTACAACTTACAGAACTTTAACATCCTTCTATAAACTACATTCCAATTAATACACAATCATTTTCCTCACAAGCTCTTTTCTGTCTGGAAATAAAATGTTAAACTTATTCCACGTACAAGTATAACTAATAAATTCACGTAGCTTAAAAAACAGACAATCAGGGCATCATTTGGCCATGATTTCCATTTGTGATGACATCCAGATGGCAATCCAAAGCCTACCTTTTGTAAGCAGGATGCATATTTATGTGACTTTCAAGTACAGCTAATTATTTGGAACTAAGTGAGAATGCCTATGAAAGTATTAACGAAAAAACCTGCAAGGATTTCTACTATCACAGAACTTAACCTGCTTATTTCATCTTTACATTTCCCTTTTCTGCAGCAGCAGTTTGACACTTTCAGCAACGATCACGCTTACAGTTGGGGTAAAATTCATTGTCACTTTTATTATGACAGCATTTATTTAGAATCTGTGAAGCAGAAGCCTAAAGTTGCACTTTGCATTCAGACTGATATAAAACAAGGCATAATTATTATTTATAACAGATGATAATTGATTCATAATTCACTCGCCTTAATCTCACACTATCTCTGGGACAGTATTATTTACTAAGAGTTACCCTATAGTTCACGCTCTCCCTGAAATCTGATAAGAACAATGGGAAATAGCAACAATATCACAGCAGTAGAGCCATTTAAGGTAGTAAAGTTTTAAAAGATTTATTAGCAATGGTTTGAGACTTTAAAACTGTCCTACAATAAATAATCAACAGGGGCTGCCCAAGATACAGGTGAGCCTGATTCAGGTGTTTTGCCTGCACTACAACAGAAGTCTCAATTTTAAGAGGTGACACAACTGGGTTTTTTTAGAGGTCATTTGGTTTCCTGACTCCCACTCAAGTTGCCTTATGCAGAATGTGCTTTTGGTAAAATGAAATTACAGACTTCCCCCCGCCCCCAACAGCCTGACTTCGTACAGAGAGAAGATATGAAAGAGACACATGCAGTATTCATTCCAGACAATAGTACGAATTATGCCACTGGGGTTTGTTGCCTAGATAAAGTGCTAAGTGGAACACAGCTAAGACACAAATACAGCTGAACAGCAAAGCACAGAACCACTACCACAGAGGTATAAATCAGCACAGGAGAACTAAAACATTGTCCTCTTCTCCCTCACGTCCTGAAAAGAAGAGTTTTTTTAAAAGGTATTATTCACAAGCAGGTAGCAGAGGAAACGTTTATCCCGTGTAAGGTCAGTATCCTTCTTCCTCTGCAAACAGACTTTTGATCTGTCACATAATCTGTGACAGAAACTGCCTAGATTATTATTGATTACTCTTTGGAGCCTACTTAGCACCTTAAAGCAGATTATAGCCTAATAAAACCATCAGATATTTTTACGTATGACCATCCTTTTTTTTTTTTTT
>VXBL01007870.1:484474-556731 GCA_013400195.1 Aramus guarauna
ACCTCTTCCCCACCGTAACGGGGCGGCCTTGCCCCCGAGAAAGCGGCCTCGTCCGCCGGGATTATCGATGGATTGCGCAAGAACACACGGTTATTAAATCGACTCGACGTTTCCACTCTCAACACCCCAACGTTTTGATTTGTCTCACGCCGTGACACTGACTGAAATCCCCAGAGCAGCGAGCTCCCCCGTGGCTGTTAGTATCACTACCTGCAGCCTGCACACCGACCTTACGCGCAGCACTGAACAGTGAGCAAAACTGCTCAGCCGTCCCCCGAAGTTGGAATTTGGAACCAAACCTGAAGGAAAAAGCTGTCGCTGAGAGCGAAGGGAGCACAGAGGAACACAGGTAACTGCGACAAGTTTGGGAGATCCGCTTAATCACAATAATGAGAGATTTGCTTCCCGTTCCAAATTTTTATTTATTTATTTTAATCCAAACAAAAAAACCGCACCGGAAAGACCCAGTTAGTGAAGTAGGCATCGCTGCAGTTACTGCTCCCGCTCCCAGCAGCGTCACCAAACCGATCAACACCCCTCGGGTGATTTCACACGCTCCTGACCAGTAAGTCCAACAACCCAGTAAGTCCCCAAGTCTGCAGACCAGAGGTACCCGTACCCCTTTTTAAATCTTCAGAATTATCTCTCCATTTTACAAAGCATTCTAACCAAAACCAAGAGAAATCAACTCAAACATCATCCTTTACCTTAACTACAAATCCCCCCTTTTCCAGGGCTTAACGAACATTGGGCTTGTGGAGACAAGAGACTATTTTTAGAGACATTACATGAGAGCACAGGGTATCCTTACACTATTATTTCACGTCTGAAGCCAAAAGGGAACTTTTGTATCAAGAACAATAGTAATATTTGTTTCTTCTAAAGCACTTTTTTTTCTTTTTTTTTTTTAGAAGCTCTCACAGCACTTCGTATAGGTGATAGTTATCTTTATACCCCCAGACACTGGAACAACAAGAGATGCAAGATCCCAACAACTATGTTAAGTGTTTAAGTTTAATGTAAGCAAAGCCTACGGTTTGGCTTCCTGAACAGCTCTGGAAGCCTGATAGGATAAATAGTGGTAAAACTATTTGCATGGTCCCAACTTTGCAGCTGTGCAGCAGCAAGGAATGAAGGAATCGTCTGATGCAAACAATTTATCACTCAACAATATACAAACTCAGAGAAAAGAGCTGGCAAAAACCGTAGGTAGCAATGCAAACACAGGATGATAACGAGCACGTAATTTGTTAGCTGCATGGTTGCAACTTTCAACTTGATGAATTTAGTTTTGGGGTAACTAATTAAGCCCTCTAACCGTCTACTTATAAAGCGAGATGCAGCAGCAGCTTCAACACCAGACAATTAAACCCGCTCCCTCACTAGCAATATGAGCAAGAAAAGGACTACCCTGACCAAGCGCCACTTCTACCGTCACTCCAACCCAAGAACGCACAGCCACCTCTTACTGACAACACCTTCTAATAACAACTCCAAAAATCAACCTTCTCCAAACAATTACCGACAGATTGTTTGTGTGGTAGCATCAGGTTGGGATAGCTTGGTTAAAAAAAGGTGTGAATTTTGGAAAGGCCCGTTAGGTTAATAACTCCCATATGCTTTTTGGTGTTTTGTGTTTTAACTGCAACATTTAGCATTCCTTAATCTAACTATTTTCTGTTCAAAAGGTTTCAAGTAATTTCAAAATTTGTTATTTTCAAGATTAACATCCTAACGAGTTACATCTTAGAAGTTCTAGCCCAGATTGTCTGAAATTCAATTCATTGCACACGGACAAGCACTGCAACGTGTCTTGCACTGACACAGGCATTTGCCTCTCTGACCTCATTAGAGTATATATTTTTCACCACAGACACTGCAATTTACTGCAATACTGTGCTTTTGTGCCTGGATGTGGCCTTACCTCCCCAAACATAACCACAGCGGACAGTTTGTGGCATTAATACTTGTGTGCATTTTTCATGCTGTATAACTCGAAGTTACGCTCCTATGTAACAGTGAGGTTCTTGAGGTGTTACAAACCTGTTTGACAAAAACATTCTGCCATAAAAAAATTAATTTCACCTTAATCAAGGACAGTTTCACAGCCAAGCTTATTTAGAAAACTTTTTGAAACTGAGTTTTCACTGCAATTTTACTTCCTCAAGAATTAAAATCCTGTACTATGTGCAAAACAACACTATCCAACTAGCTCTTTTCATTTGCAGTTTTGAGGTTCTTTTACACCAAGCAAATTTGGACTTTGCTTATCTTAGCAATGAAGCTTTGGAAATCACCCTGTTTAACTTACAAATTAGAAACCCACAAAAAGCTGAAGAAAACCTTGGGAAAAAAATAAAGAGCCATGACAACGTTTTAAATGCTTCGAGGCAAAAGCAGAACAAAACGACATACTCTAATTCTCTTTTGGGGATAAATAAAGACTGTGCAGTTTGTTTATCACCACATGAAATTCCCCTAAATTTATTAATTATGATAGAAATTAGGAAGGAACCATGTGTACATACCCAGGCTGGTAATTTTACAACAGTTTTGAAATGGCAGTGTATATACCATAACACAATATATGCAGAAAGAGAAGGACGTTTAAGACGTTATTTATTACATGCTTTCGTCTCAGTTGTCAGTAAGGTGTGATGTGAATCTAAGACTGATATGGACCCTAAAAGAACAACAATCATCTCTGATACAGAAGGTGAGACAAAACAAAACCCTTAAATAAAAAGCAGACATCTAAGCAACTGTATTTTGTAAAGCAAGCAGAAAACAGCACAATTTTTTTCCAAGGTATGAATTTACCCTGCAGTTTCTAAGATATAGGACAGTAAAAACTGATACAACGGACAATATTTAAACACTTTAACATACTAACTTGCCCTTGAGGCCACACATTCAAAATCTCCTCCTGTACTTTAAACTTCTACTCACATTGTCAGTCACTTGCAGCTTAACTTCCAATTTCTTCACACTACCTTCATTTTAAAAGCCTGGTTACTATAAAGTTATAGCTTTAAATAATGAAAAATAAGTTTACAAAACAATAGATAAAACAAGCTTTCTTAATACTTAATCCTTTGGTTTTCATATTCTTGGAAGGGACAAGAAATTAAACAGGATATTGGCTTTAAAATATTTCTATTAAACTACAAGAATAGTCCACTTGTGCAATTAAAAAACCACAAAATGTGACTTTCTAAATCTTGCCACGATTTATCAGTATGCTGACTGAATGCTGAATGCTAAGGTTTCACTTCAAAAACCATTACAGATTAGCAACATCAGAATTTTCCTTACATATAATTTCTCTAAAAGGTAGGAGAAGAGAATAAAATATATTGAAATAGATGGCTCAAAAAAATAATTGTAGTATCAGGATGTGCTTTTAACAAACTTTCGTTACAGACTTGTGAGGAGTTTTCCCCCGATATGAAGCAAAGCTGAAGTTTACGTTATAACCTAGTTTTGCATAGTGAAGCAACTCACACATTTCTATAACCACCTCTTAAATTACCTGCGTCACAGAGGTAGTGACAACCAAGGAACAGCAGGAGCGAACCACTGAACCCCGGCTACAATACTGCTTGGACTAAGTTGGTCCTGGAAACAGTTTGCTTACTTCTGAGCAGCAGGATTTACTAATCTGGGATTACTAACACAAGCCATCCCAACCTGCCTCATGCAGAACTAGCTGGAGCACATCCGCACTGCGTTCCTGGAACTAAGTCTACAGGGCAGAAACAACTCGGTGGTTCTATACCAGGTCCCAGCACCCTGCTTTGTGTGACCCCCAAGCCCAAAACTACACAGAGCTGCCGCTTCCTATCCTTGCCCTAAGAGACAGAGCAGCAATCAATCTAGTTTGACACTGTTGGAGGTAACGCCATTTCTGATGTAACACTCCCTCCCACTAGAATAAAGCACAGACACCAACATGAATTTCCAGAAACTTGCCTAGGACTGGTATTGCTAACATCAAACTGAAGCTAATAAACAACTCCACAGCACGTATCTAAGCGGTTGCTGCAGGGGCAAATAAGCCCTGCTGAAGACGGGTCTTTGAAGAGCCTCGCATCCCAAACTCAAAATCCTGCACTGCAACAAATCCCAGACAGATTTTAAAACCAATAGAACTGATCCTTGTAGGCCGCTCTAACAGTCTTCAGAAAGAGCTGCCCGGCAGCATGATCTTGTTGGTGAGACCTACTAAGATAAAATTCATCAGGTTGCAAAAGATGACAGTTGAAGGAACAAAAGGATATTTCAGATGTTGAGGCAAGGTATTTGCTGTTCTGTCAGCAGTGCTCAGCCTCTTTTAGCACTACAGTTATTTTCCAAAGTGCAATATTATCCATCAGAAAACAAATTTGAAACACGTGAATGCCTGTCTTTATCAGGTCTAAAACATTTGCAGAAAAGATTCAATAAGAGAGAAATTTAGAATGTCAAGTGTCTAGAGAAAACTAAGCTGGCTACAGATTCACATTGGGAGCCTGCCCTCAGCAAATAAATACTGAGGAAAAGTCACTAGTCTGGCTACCAATAGCCAACTTCTACCTGAATGCTACCTCAAAGCTAATCGAAAGTTCAGAAAATCAAACAAGTTCTAAACTTTTTTTTTTTTCAATCTAGTTTGAGTGACCTAAAATATAACAGTTTTACATATTGCTATACTGCCCTGTAAACTTCAAAACTGCATCGTATCAACTCATTCTTTTATGAAGTGAAGATCAGTTACTTATAGATGTTGTTGGCCTTACATGGAAATGTAAGGAACAGCAATTGTGTAAGAGCAAGGCTGCACAGACCCAAAAACCACAAAAGCATTCTGAATAAAAACAAAGTTGAGCTATATATACTCACTGCGAGTAGGTCCTTGATCAGATATTCAAATACACAGCCACAATATTCTAACACTAACATATTCTACCATTACTTATGGTTAAATAATTTTTTATCTTGGTTTGGGAGATATAATGCCCAGGAATTACACCCTTTTTCCTGCCCCCCACTCCCTGAACAAAACGGGAATGGTATAAAGCCAGGAAAATTTGTTTCATGAAGCTACCTATAGAAGTGTCTTGACAACCAATCTTTGTCATCTGATGCAAGGACCATAAAAAGAACTGATTTCTGAAAAAAATCCTCAGTAGAAAGTGTGTCAGTATCTACAGAGATAGAAAAACATTTATTTTATGTAATCTGCTATAGTTCTTCATTCTAGTTTGTATCAAATTTGGTACTACAGCAAATCATTAACCAACAAGATAGACTTAATGTTCATACACATCCTATATTTTAACAGTAGATCTTAGTGTCAACTGTATTGGCACAGAAGAATTTAGAGCAATGAAATGTAGCATTTCCAATATTTTAATTGTACTTTGTAAAATGTTTCAAAATCTGTTTAATACAAATAGTAAAAAAATGGGATTTGAATGAAGGGCAATGAAAATTATTATTAATAAAAGGTAACAGAGCAGTAACTGATTCTTCAGACATTGATACCTTTAAACTTTTGTAGTATATGGTCCTGTTGATCTCCAGAGGAAACAGGTTTTGCTCCTTTCCCGACCGCGCCCAGTTTATATACCGCAGCCAGTTCCCTTTCTTTGGATCAGTTGCATCAACGCACATCCATCCCAAGTTTGGGTAATACACCTATGAGACAGAAATGGCATTAAGCGAATGGACAACTGCTCACACTGAAGTGTCCATGCCCTAAAACACTATGCAAAGGAGCGGTTATCATGGAAGGACAGAGATAACGCAAAGGAAAGGGTTGTACTGGGGGGAGCGTTGCTAGTCTTCTGCAATCTTTGTAGTGGAACTGGTATAATTGGGGGGGGGAAAAAACCCCAACTTTTGGCCTGCAAGCCCTTCTCTAAAGGTTTGAGAATCAAAAGTCAAAATACTTAAGACATTTTATGCTTTCTTTTCAGTTTGGCAAGCCTGAAATAATTCTCTGGATTTTGCATTTAGTAAAATGACTGATTTTAAGATATAAAGGCAATAGAGCTTTTTTTACTCTGATGAACTGGGAAAAGTAACTATATAGAAGTTAGAAGCATTTGCTTTACTTGGAGCAATAAGGGAAAGTATAATTTGTATTTAATCCTTTTTCAGGGTATCGAAGAAAATCTTAACCTTTCAGAAATCTTGTGATCATCTTAAAAAGTTGACCACGTCAATAAATTTCTGCATGTTCCAAGATGCTGTGTATATTCTTTGGTTTCTGTTCCTGGAGAAAAAATGTTTAACGCCTACTCCTGTTTTACATTTCAAGACAGCTTGCAATAAAGCAAGGTTACTGACATCTTCAGTATTTTCTGATGACAGGCAACTCTGCTCCTCTTTGAAGACATGTATCTCCCACTTTTCTTATTATAATCCAAGTTAGATGCCTGTAAGAAGAGCTATCAGTGGATGCTATACCTTTTTTTTTTCCAAACCGAAGAACACACCACTGTTCAAAAACTGGAACTATTTGGAGACATTACTGTCGCAGAACACAGGCATACTAACAGATACACAATGTCCCAGAAGTATTGGGCAGCTCACAGATTTTTAGAAAAACAAAAGAGGAAAAATATGTGCCATTTAATTCTATCTAATTATTTGTTTTTTTCCTTTTGGTCAAGTCTATAAATATCAGTCTCTGCCTGGAAGAGCTCTTTGCAAAATCCAGCCTCCCTAGCTCACCACCTCCTGCAACATTCACTTAGCATCACTGCACATAATGAATAAACTAAAATTCCAATTTCACCGTAACTTTCCCACTCTGTTATGCAATGTTGTAGCTTTTTATTGTTTCTGATACTTTACAAATAATTCTAAGCCTTTTCAAACTGTTTTACATTTTCAATTTCAAGTATACTTCAACAGCTTAAAACAAGAACTATTTAACAAATGTTGTTTCTTTTGTGTTGTTACACTGTTGGTTTAATAAAACAGAATTTTATCAATAAAGCCAAAGTTCCAATAAATATACCAAAATCATCTTAGATTCTTTCTAAGCAAAGAGAAAACGTCTCCCTTCCTTAAACTATTCCAGCATGGATTTCATCAGCTGACTTTTGAAAGAATGTTCATCAGCACGCTCAGCCCTTGCAATACGAAAGTGTAAACAGCTTCACAGACCAAGACTGTAAAAGCAATCCTTTTGGTTAAATTGGACTAAAAGAGCTGAACAATGCTGTGGAAGAGTCTGCAGATAGAGAATATATGGCAAAACATAATATTTTATTACTTTGTTTAAATATTACTTTATTACATTTTTATATTTCTTCATTACGTTTTTTGCACAAAACAAAATACTTTATTACTTTCCAGTTAAAGCTCTCAATTTACAGAAGATTGTTTAAAGGCCATGTGTACTGTGAGAAAGGAAATAGCTCCAACTCCTCTATATAACATTGCAACTTGAAGTGATTCCTGTAAACCACAAGAAAGATCATTCAGCACAGTTGTGCCAGTCATTCTGAATCGGCAGACGGCATTTCCCTTGGTTTTCAGTCACTTGCCGTCATTTTCCTGTCTGTGGCTTTTCTCTGACAGAAAATGAAAATATGTTCAAGTCTCTATTTCTCTCCTCAGACATGGCAAGCACACACTGACGCACAAAACTCAATCTTTTTCAGAATGATCCTCCAGGATGAGAGTTCAAAATTATTAAAATTGACTGGAGATGCCAGCTTTTAGAGCCTTACTTTTTCTTCAGATTAACTTCACTCAAGAAACAAATGGGATTCTTGTGGAAAAGGTTGTTCTCCTAGCTGAAGGTCCATATACCTAACTACTCCCACACATCATCATCCTTTTACAAGCCATATTTTCTAACAGTTAAGATTCTGGAGTGGTTTCAGATATCAGCATATGGAGCCAACTGTTGCAGTCTCATTTTAGCTGCTTTTTTCAAATTCCAAAATCAGTATTAAAGCAACACACAATTATTTTGAAATCTAGCAAGGGTTCCCATTATTGCCTGCCTTGCAAACTAAGAAACTTTGTAACAGCTTGTTTACGACTATCATTTCTCAACACAAGTTTAAAAAATATTAAGACATATCCACTGAGAACATTCAAAATCCAGCACTAAGAAAAACAATTGCAAGGTCAATAATTTACTTGACTGATTCAATCTCACTAAGTGTTCTTGTACCAGATCAAAACTGGAGATACCTTATGCAGTGGAGTTTGTGATAATATTAGCTCAATGCAACAAACACTACACTTGAAGACTTTATTACTTTCCTGAATGTGAATTTGCACTTATGGGAAATTGTGCTCCATCAATTCCTCTGATAGGGGTTAAGATTCCATTTTGTATGGGTATTCAGTGCTTTATGCAGTTCAATTTTTGCAGGCCAGGGGCCAGAAGGACAACTACTATCAGTATCTTTAGCCTAAATATGCATAAACTAGCCAATCCTGTTCCAGAACATACTATGCCACCGTTCCTCCATCCCTCCCCTCCTTGATAATTTACTTTGCTAAAGCCATTTGCTACATGAGTCTTCAGCAAGGCTGAAGAAGTCTTTGGAAGCAGTTATGAACTACCTTAAGGACACTGTAGATAGGAGTCAAAACAGATTAAGACACCTACATTTTGAAATCTATATAATATCCAAGGCCTTATGACTATCAGTGGAGCTTAAAGAGCTATTCGGCTGTCCAGACAGCATGTGCTTTAAGGCAAGCTCAAACACAAGCAGCGCAAGAAATACTGCAACAGTTGAGAACATTTATAAAAACTCCAAAAGCAAAACCAATTCCCGTAACAAAGCTGGTTTTCAAAGAGGTAGGTGAGGAGGAGTGCTGTGGCTTCTTTAAGAGGTTCCATATCTTCCTAATTTCATAAGCAGCTGACAGTACACGGTTGCAGAAGGGATATCATTCAGGGTTCAAGCCAACAAAGCAAAGCAAAGCTTTATCAGCAATCCAGTCTCAAGGGGAGGTGTGATCCAGAGACAATATATAAGAAAATTAATGCAGCAATTTCAAACAATGCCAATAGTTTAAAGCTTTGTAATTCAGAATGGTTGCTCAATCCAAGTGTCTATAAATAACTGTAATGGTAGACATAAATAGATGGCAATTATTTCACATCATATCTATTCCTAAAATCTCCAGAAAAATTAAAGGCTAAATACAAAATATTGACCTTTTTTTTTTTCCATTTACAAGCTGTTTCTTACCTCCCACATGTATACATTGCTCTTAACTTGAGATCTTTTTTTCTTGTCACCAACAAATGGTCCAAACTTCTTGCCTTTTAGAATTGATTTTGTTGCCCAGACACCTGAAGAGACACACATCAGTAGTTAAAACTAATCTAACTTATCTCAAGCAAGTCTTCTACTCACAATTCATATTTCTTAAGATTATTACATGTGTCTGTCTCAGATTGGGGAGCGTTCTACAACATTAAGGTCCCAATAAGGAAATTGAAGTTTACTAAAATTAAAACAATCCTCTCCCCAAAACTCACTTCAATCATGAAAGGTTTAAGCATTTACCTGGTTTCATTCGGGGGTCATGGGCTACTGTAGCTCTGAAGACAAAAAACGACCTCGATTTTTCTTGTCCTTCACGTGATATTCAAAATACCATAAGAGCATTACAGGTTTTATATTGTAAAGTCCCAGATTTCAGCTGTATTGCTGAGTAAACATGTTATTAAAACAAAAATCCTATTTGCTTTCTGAAACAATGCCAGGCAAATGAAGCCCTCACAAAAGTTGTGGAACTAATTAATAATATATTTTGAAGGAAAAAACATTTAGGATTGGTTAAAATGCACACATCTGCCCACAAATCTATTGACAAGATTTAAGCCAACTGAAAATGGACAGCTGCATTTCATATTTTATAGTACAAAAACTAAGAACAGATTGACAAATAATTGCTAATTAAACATAACATTCTTGTTTAGACCATGCTAGATCAGGTTCATACTAAAAAAGATTAACCTTGCTTCAAGGAGTTTATAACCTGTTACTAACAGTAGCACATCTATTGTCAGGCTTCTTCCTCCAACTACCAGCTTTCAACATCAAGTATCTAGTCTGCAATTTTGACTTCCATCAAAGTTCTCCCATGTTAAACTCTGTCAAAAAAGAAGCCAAGCATTTTGCACATATTACAGAAACAACACTTTGCTCCATACAGCAGCTTTCAGGTCTGCACTGAATCTGTTCTTTTTATATTGCTTGGACAGTGAGAGGCAGCATTCTAAAGAGAGCCAACAGTAAGATAGTCGCAAAACACGTCAAAGTGAAAGTGCTATAACTGAAAACAAACCAGTGAAGTAACAATCTGGATTTTCATAACCTAATTTATTTGCATCTTGGTCCTCGTTTGACCCCAATTCTGATGTTCAAGGAACAATTATCTTGGGATGCTGGAGAAACTCAGAAGCTGCCAACTCTTTCCAACAATGATTTCAGATAAATGCACCAGATATCATCTCTATCCAGCGCAGGAGGGCACCAAACTTTCACAGCCACTGTAATTTATGTGAGCTGGTGTAAAAATCTTCATTCTCTTTTCACAGTTGTAGCACTCACCAAGCCGTGTCTTGTCAACAGCAGATGGGAAGAGCCTCACATCCTCAGGAAGCCCCCTAAGCACATGCTCAGGTACATCATCTAAGGTCTCCACAGCAACAGCAGATTCAGTTGGGTTCTACAAGTCAAAAAGCCAGGAGGGCCACAATCATTAACAGAGAAAAACAATAGCACAACAGATGAACAGCCCATACAAGCTACAAAACCTCCTGACTTGAAATTAAAGGACAATTTTCAAATTGCCATTTCAGCTAGGGTTCCCTCCATCAACACGCTCATGTAGAAGTATCTTTTTATCAGAACATTCAAGTTTTCACTATTATTTTCATTACACTTGCTTATGCTTTAAAGCAGAGTTCTAAGACCACATTAGAGAGATACATGAAACACTGATAACTAAAGTTGCTGTAAATATTCTTTTGTTTTAGTTAACGGATGTGTTTTGATTACAAGCAGTGTACAGTGAGTAAATCTAACTGAAAGGGTTTTCATTTGTCATTTCATTCATTTTCCTTGGCCTCTCCTTATTTGAACAAATTCAAAATTCTCCCTTGAGTTACCTGGAAAATAGAGCTGAAAGTGTTGTATTTTTCCTGTCTGAATATGACTTACCTGACAGCACTACTGTTTTATACCTGAAGATGAATGAACAGAAAAGTACTGTGGTTCTATACCTTGGAAAACATCTATATTTTTCAGAATACAGTTTTCATAAGGGTTCAAGCTTAGTGTTAAGTCTTTGAAACAGCTCATTAATATGGTAATCTACAACTCATCCATGGAGTTGCATTATTTTTACTGATCAGTTATGCCATGAGAACCTACATTTAACAAGTAATTAGGTCAGTAATAGCATTGCTACATGCTACATTCTGTCGAGACAGCATTCCTTTGTGCTGTTTCTGATTAAAGTTCTTCCAAATTTCTGATAAAATACGTTATAAAGTTGATCTACCTGCTGGAACTTTCTTCAAAGAAGTCTTACATTAAGTGTTCATAGAAACAGTCCTAGACTTTTAGTATCTATGAGTTATCACTATAACAATCTCCACTTCCTTAAACATTCTATTGAAGCATTAGAATTACTCATTACACAACATATTTGTAAACAATATGTTTAATTGTATTTTTAAAATTGACAACTTTTTTTTTTTTTTTTTTTTTTTTCTCCAAAAAAGTATGTAGCAGGAAAATATACTAGCTCTTGCATAACTTGTCTGGAAAGTCTAACTCAATTTAAAAAGTAAAGGAGGTAGATTAGTTTTCCCTTTAAATTACAGACAGCTACAACACACCTAATCTAACATTCAGACCTCATCTTTTCTGAAAATAAGCCACAAAAAGTTTTCATTATTTTAAGTTTCAGCTGTACACTAGATCTTAAACATGATCTCTTCTGCTAGAAAATGTTTCGGACTGCTTCTGAAAGACTACTATATTTAAGAGCAACACACAATGCTTTCAGTAGAAATCTTTGTTAGCTGTGTATTTTTTGAATACCGAATAGTCAGAAGATGAGTGAAGCTGTCTGAAGTGTTGCAGGGGACAACACATCATTTGTCCAAATTATATTGTTGAAACATGCTATTGGCAATTAAAGTAACAAGAGGCAAGAGAACTGCCATGCTAAAATACACTTCTTTGATTAAAACAGTGTGCAGCAAAACAGCCAGAACACAGGAAGAATCTGAGAGGTTTTTAGTTTTATTTTGTAACCATCCTATTGACAAGGTGTTTTTAAATCCTGGCTTTTCTACAAAGAATAAAACAGTAAAAGCCCCTAAAAACAGAGGTATAATGCAAATTGATTCTGCACTAAAGCATCAGCAACTGTGTTCCATTACATTTTCTTAACACCTAGACACTCAACTTCTGCAAATTCTGTTTCAAAATGTAGAACAAATGTGGATCAAATAAACCTGCAAAGCAGTTTCTCCATTATGACCCTGAGCAAGTAAATGTCAGTAAAGGTTAGTAAAATCATACAGGCTTGATTGGATCAGGTTCAGATGTGTGGCATGTAGCTTATCTTTATCATAATTGACAGCCTTAATGAAAAGGATGACTGGAAAAACATTTATGCTTTATCAACCATCCCTTTTGTTTTCTGTTTGACTGAACATAAGTATCTGTCCATAAAAAGTAATGGTGACCAATAGCAAGGGAAAGAAAATATTTAACCATTAAAGGCACATCTATTAATAGAGAAGTAGGAAATTAAATGCTAAAAGTTATTAAGTTCTAAAAATATTTATTTGTACTCAACACACAATTCCAAGCATTTTCCATTTTCTATATATTTTTTAAAAGAATTCTTTTAAGTGAAAACTGAGATATACTGCAATTTTCCTGAGTATACCCTAGTTTTGTACTATTTGTGTTCATAGGACACCTCAATGTTTCAAAGCAAAGGGCAATTCCAGAGCAGTTATGGTCTGAGGGTCCAGACCTGCTCATGCAGCCTTCCATTTTAATTTTGTCAATCATTTCCTAAACATGTACATAAAGGTTCCAAACAAAACAACTGTGTAAGCCTCTATGTAGAAAGGAAAGAATGAAGTAAAGCTTCGGTAACAGGAATAACTTGCCTAGAAACACACAAGTGATGACTTTAGAAATACAGTGCAAAGCCAGAACATCAGCTACCCACCACACTGAGGATAATTTCAGATCTTTTACCAATTCTTTATCTTCCCTTTTCCAGTGATGACTTCCAGGCATACTCAATCTAATAAGTCCCCAAAAAACAATACAAAATAGATTCTGGTATTGCCTTACTTCAAAACGTATCACTTGTAAGAAAGACTGAAGAGTAACTTCAGGAGCAAACCACACTCAAAGTTTTGAGAAGTGCATAGAGTTCACAAACATGAAAAGTTGTTTGTTTTACCTATTGGATAGATGATGTTGCAGTAAACTTACTCCTCCAATGTGGATACTAGAACTTGCACTTGGGATACACCATCCACTCTGCCATAAACACAAACATATCCTGCAGTACCCAATGTTCAGCAGACAGAGACCAGCTACCCTGCACATACTGCAGACTAATAATGTGCATAATACCCTTATGATAGAGCAGCTGACGTGACAAAGCTTGTCTTTTAATGTACTTCACAGAGCTACTACTGGGTTTATTGCTGTCTTTCTACTGCTCTATTTACAACCCACAAACACGTCATTTCACTCCAAAGACTGACCTTAAAGTATTTGTGTGTCAAGTTTACTGCACTGCAACAGAGTAAGCTAAAAGCAGCTTTTAGAGAGAATAAAGGGTTTTAAATAACGTCATAAAAATTATTATTTCCATATCCTAAATGTTAATCATAATTCCTAAATAAATGAACAGCTTAGAATCCTTAGCCAGCAGGCTATAATTAATACAAAAGGTTTTAAGGTATTTTTATATTAAAGTTTGAAAGGAAATAGAAAGCTAATAAATGATTTATGAATGTCTAGTGATTAGTTCCATTTTATGGAGGCTACAAGGTTCAATAGGCCTCTTATAACATTATTCATACTATTATTTGTATAACACAACAGTAAATGCTATTCACACTTGTCATTAAACAACTAGCTCTTTATTACCTAATGATAATCAACAAAACACTATTCCTGATAAAAATGACCAGAATTTCCAAGTTACAATCAGGCACAGTTTCCCATAAAAATCTGTCCATGTTATGAAAGAATTGTGCTTGGTGAGAACTAGGCATATGGTGAGCCACAAGCAACAGCCCTAAAAAAAAATACCTGCTCTCTGACATCAAACTTTGATCATTCTAGTCAGAAACAAATACTGGCAGTGATGGCAATAACGACTCTAATATGAGGGATGTTATAGTTAAGCTCTGAACAAGCTCTAGGAGGATTAAACTAAGAAATAACAATGACTTGGGCAACACTACAGTTGTCCAAGTAAACCCCGACTTTCTAGACATGATTCTTGCTTTTACATATAACCATACGATAGTAGTTTTCATATCCTGAGTAATACTTGGGGCATTTTCCATCCAGCACTTATGAAATACGTTATGCTGAAAGTTTACTGGAAATATATTCTAAAATGCATCTCTACATACTATCAAAGGTATTTAAGGTTTTTATCTCTAAAGCAAAACAGATGAAGTTTCTCAACCTTTTCTACTAAGCACCCACTCTTTGCGCGGGTGCTTAGTATGGCAATTATGCTCTACACTTATGAATGCAACTTGCTGAGTTAAGTTACAAGAATATGTCTTCTGCTGGCTTTCCCAGCAACAATGAGAAAAATGATAAAACTGGAGTCATAGCAAGGTTATTCTATTGCTGCCTTGGTAAGCCCTAACAGCTGTGCAGACACATCCTAGAGAGCTATTTGTAGGGGTGAAAGTCCCCAAATTGGAAAGCGTGGAAGTACTAGAATGCCAGAAATCCCTTCCCATCCAAGAGAGTGAAGAGACCAGGGAGGGGGAAAAAAAAAAAAAAGCTTACTCTTCAGTTATCTCAAAGCAGATCAAAGTTTTATTTTGCTCTTCCAACAATCCAAAAGGAAAAACAGTGATGAAAGAAGTCTGATTTTCAGACATCTGTTAGCCTTGAGCTGATACACAAGAAGCTATGTCTCATCAGACAAAAAAGAAACCCAGTCTCTTCAGTATATCAAACAAAGAAACCTAAATATCTTTCCAGTACATTACCCTGCGATTTCCTTAGGGGAGAACCAAGCCTATTTTTCACAGTGATTTCTAACAAATTATATATAGATGAGGGGTACTACAGAGAATGAACAAGACAGCTTATCAGAATGATGCAGTCCAGGTTTCAAGCTAACAAAAATGAGGTGGTTTTTTGGTTGGGTTTCATTTTGGGGTTTGGTTTGTTTGGGGGTGTTTGGTTTTGTTTTTACAACCATAGCTAGAGGAGCAGGTAAAAATCTCAAGCCTGCAAATAAATTTTAATCTACCACAACTTTAAAAATCAGACTCAACTGATTTAAACAGAAGCGTACAGCATTGTGTCATATCCTTTGATGTGTATGGCATATTCCTTAATAGTCACACCTCCTTTTAGCCATAAATATCCCCAAACTGTTCTATCATTTAAGAAGTATATTTGCATGGAGTAATATGCAATCAGAACTTTGTTTTGCATCTACCTACATAAATCAAAGAGGAGCAGCTACAGTCAGAGAACACAGCACTCAGACTCATTTGACACCTGTCATATTAATGGATTTCACAAGTACCAGAAAATTGGATATGGCCTAGTACATAACAATACCTTTCACGCCTCAAACGAATGGTAATAAGTAACCAAATACTATACAGTAAAATAAACAACAATTTAGTTCAGTCAAATCAGGGCAATCTCATTTTATTTGCAATTTAAACGTAGCTACTTAAAACATTTTCCAGATCACAACTTGTCCCCAAGGAACGTCTGTCTAGCAAATGAAGAAATACTATATTTCAATCACTTTTCCACCAACACTTAACAATCATATTTAAATTTATTTTTCTGTTTAAAAAATTCCCCTCTTGATAAGGATAGCGTACCAGTGTACCCTACAGCCAACTTTTGCATTTAACTGAGGTCCTAATATGGTATTTTTTACTAACTCCAAGACTGCAATTTTGAATACAAAAGCACCTGAAGCTTATTTCACTTTTAAGCTGCTTACTCCGAAGTTTATCAGAAATATTACATTGCTAGCATTCAAATCAGCTGAAGTGACTTAAGAACAATGCGCAAAAAAAATAATAAAAAATATTATTTGAGGGCTGAAGAAGTGCCTTAACTGAAACTATCTTTTCCTGGTTTGCATCAAATTCAGTCCAATCACTTTAATAGCACCTTTCAACATGTTGATTAAGCAATTTTTGACACCACTCTCAATGTAATTGTACCTATGGATGAACCACAAATTAGACTATAATGTTACAACCAGTATTTAAGCACAGTAGAAACAGTACTTGCAACAAGATGTTTACAGATGATCAGAAATTAGAGTGAAAGGAAAAAAAAAATCATCCTGAATGATGTGATGAATGACAAACATTCAGTTAGTGTCATGTTTTGGTGGAAATAGGGTTAAGATAAAGGAAAAGATAAATGAAAGGATGTCACTGAAGAGAGGAGGACACGGCAGAGAAGTTAGAAGAGGTAGTTATGAAAAGGAGATGAAGTGACTGTGAAGATTGCTGACGCAAACAGCCAGCTAGCACAAGAACGGTTAAGTCAGAAGCAGAAAGGCCTCTGCTTGTCCAAGAACTGCACTCGACTGCTCCTCTTTGCAACAATTTCACTGTGTGTGCGTGAAAATTAAAGATGTAACAGAAATATCTGAAATAATAATTGAGAAATTCAGAGGGAATGGGGGGGGTGTTTTAGTACAAGTGCAGGTGTAATTTGTTAACTTATGTCCTCACCATTTTTTAAATAACTGCCCCTGCAGCTCTCCAGGTAGCACGCAGCCTTCTTCCTACTCTATCGTAATGCAGCCTGAGATGCAGTAAATGCTACCAAACCCCCGTGTCTGCTTGGGTTTTTTAAAATAAATTATTCAGCATATTCTGATGAAGTAGTTTACATATTAAAGGAAGACCTGTTTTTAAAACAGATATAGAGAATGCATACTGTCTGTCCTGAGACAGTAATCTTCCAAGAAACCCAGAAATACTACTTCCAACAACAGGGTGTGTTTGGGTTTGGTGGGGTTTTTTTGGTTGTTGTTTTTTTTCCCCCCCCAATCCTTCTTCTCCTTAATACAAGGAGGCCATACCGAAGTATTTATGAAGGTTTTCCTTCACAACTTCAAGATATATATGGGATAAACAATTAAACTAGCTGTCTTCTCTTATAAACCAAATTAACACTAGCCCAATTAGTTTCAGGGTCATTGAAGTCACACCAAAGGCAGAGATAAGCAGAACGAAAGACATATGAGAACAGAACACTTGAAAGATGTTTGGCATCAGGCAAAAACATTTCTTATACAGACCTGGCACTACAACTTGTCAACAGTGAATGAAATGACAAGGGCACTGCAAGAAAAAACACCACAGGGTTGATGCTAAATATACACTTAATATGAATGGTAATTGAACAATAAAAAGCCATATGAGCTCTGTACACTTTGGAAACAAAATGTGAAAGCCAGAAACACTAAGGACTCTAAGCTCTTCTAACCATTCCCAGAGGCAGGGTCATCTCATTATTTAACTGAAGATGACATACAGCACAGCACTGCATAAATAATATTAGCAGTCACAATAAGAAAGGTGAAGATTTTGTTTTGGTACAGCACAGAAATCTTACTTAATTCTAGGAGCAGATCAGGAGCAAGGGGACATGACGACAGACAGGGCACGGGTACAGAGACACACAAATGAGAAGGAAACAGCCAACAGTAACAATTAAAGATTAGGATCTACAGCTTTAGGAATTTTAGCAGAATCCAAAGCTTATCAGAACAACTAATAAAGCAGGATTATTACTCAAGCAGACAGAGCAATAGGCTGTTTGCTTCACGCCACTGAATGCATTCAAAACAAACCTTACAGGTGAAAAAATGTCAAGTCTCAATAGAAATAAATTGTGAAGCAACAGTTAGCCTAGTTAACCCAAACTAGCCTACTAATGCTTCACAGCATGCTAATGCAAATGTTATTTGTATTACATACATATTATCATTCATATTTGTGTATAAATAGAATACAAATATGTATTTTTTACAATACATATTTCAAAACTCTGCTAGAGATTATATTTTGCTTTGTAATTTTTAAACACGCACACATATATTGATGATTTTTCACTTTAAATCAGAGGTAAAAAGCAACAGAAAACATCCCACTAGCACATTTCACACTCTAATTACTTATATGATGCATATACTTCTATAACTTCAGTGAGAACATACTTCAGCGAAATGCTAATTGCATTCAATCCTGCTGCTGATCAAATAAGGGCATAAAGGGCAATAAAAGCACTCATTACATACAGGCATTAATAAAAAAGGATACAAAGCATTTTACATGACTGTGTACCGTGGTTGTTTCTGGTTAAGAACCAATGTTCTTAGCAACTTTCTGTTCACAATCAATGTTTTTAGCAACTTAAAACCAGCATTCCTTCAGTGTAGTATCCTATGGTCACACTCCCACGCCAAAGGGACTTTGTAAGATCATCCAAAGAGAGAAATATTTAAGAGAAAATGTAAGGCAACATGTACTTTTTCTGTACGTATCTTTAACTAATATAATTGTGTGTGATAGACAAGCAGATGTATAATTCCTACTTGGATACACAAATGCAAAATAAAATCACGTACACTTGGCAGCATACACCCTCCAGTCAGGACATTCCTGCATCCATACGGCAGAGTACTGCATCACAAAAGAAATGTGCTTTCCCAGTCTTTTCCCTTGATTCTAAAGGAAATGCTCAGGGTTCCAGAAAAGCATGAACCTTCCTGATCAATCAATTTCTGTGACAGATTGTTCCCTGCGCATTTGAAATGGTAAAGTGGTTAGAAAAAGGTTAAAAAATATAATGGAAGCCTTCAATTTTCAAGCCACTTTTATAAGGAGTTGATTTATTACCAAAAGCTTCAAGATGAAAAAAGATTTTTCTGGAGAGGTGTTCTTACAAGAGGTGCTAGCAGTAATAACTTACATGCTGCTAAAGGGAATTCACACACAAATACTTAAATCCATGAAATAAAATAAATCTCACAAGCATACATGTTGTGGAAAGGAGGATTATGAAATTTAATGACACCGAAGATTTTAAAGAACATTTCTTTTTTTAGTGGATGATTTACTTTTCGTATTAATAATTAACTGTTCTAACATCTAAGTATTTTGATAAAATCTTACATTTATACTCACCTGATTCATTTTGAATTCCTGTTGTGTTCTGAAAAGATACACACAACAAAGAAACTCCTTTGATTACATGAGCCCTAAAAAGAAAAACAGACAATTGTAACACGTACCTACCTACAAATTTACATTGAATTGAAAGTACACACAGACCTGTAGTTTCTCCTCCTAAAGCATTTGTCACAAAGGAGCGTATCGTTTTTAAAAAAAAAAAAAATCTGCTCCAAGCCATAGTTTTGCTATTATAGCTCAAAGGTATATCAATAATCTCAAGGCAGCTGTCTATCATTAATCTTTCTCCCAGTTTTAAATGATGATGCAACAGAAACGTGCTGAAGGAGGATTGTTTAATTTGCTTTTAAAAACAAGATGGCTTGTTCAAGACTGAGTACTTTTAAGAACTTTAAGAGTCAGATCTCTCTAGAATTTAGTATCAAAGCATTATGAAAGACCTTAAGTGGTTTTCAAATTAACAAAATGTATGCATATGAGTCTCCACTCTCCCATATTAGAAACAGGAAATTCTTCCTTAAAATTGGGCCTTTTATTAAGGTATTTTATTACACTAACACATTTGGCATTCTTGTTTAACAGAAGCCTAAGATTTCAAAAGGTTTCCAACAAAATTTCCTAGTTCAAGTAGGCATCAAGATTGGAAACTCATGACTGAAGACAAAACTAATAATAATGATGCCATATCTAAGTGTCTAGTACATCAGCTCACCTCCTTACTTTTTTTTTTAAATACATACAAAAAAGCATTATTACCAGTTACGCTAGAAACACTACCCTTCCTGGTGTCATACAGAATTTTCAACATATGAACAACACCTTTTTTTGGAGGTTAACTGGTATCCAATCACTTAAAGCACTTTATTCAAATACTGCTATTTCTTCCCTGACTCTAGTTTTCCTACCATAACAATGATTAACCGATTTTTTTACTAAGTGCTTTGTACAAATACTAACATTTAATTTAAAATGCATTCAGCAAAATATACTCTATAATAAATACTCCAAATAAATTTCACATAATCCTTCACATCTTTGCACCGTAAGAATTCTTAATGCTGCATAACAGTGAAAATACTGTCATAAAAATGTTGCATTGCTTAAGAAATTCGTAAGAAAAGGAAAAACTTCCTTGAAAAGGATATTTGTGTTGTATACAGCTTTCCCAGCATTAACTCCTTTTGTCCTGATATTTCAACCCTACATGAGCATTTAGACAAAGAGCTGAAACATCTGTATTTCAGTTCCAGTTTTGCAACTGGTTCTGTGGGATTTCCAGTTTGCCAGAAAAGACCAGTTACAGGCGAAGGAGCTCCATCTGAACAGTTTTTAAACATCTGAAGAAAAGCACGCCTTTTGGAATGTACTATTACAAATTTCTAACTTATTTCAGTACAAATCAGTGTCAAATACAAATCAGTTCCTAGGAATGACACGTTGCAGGCATTTGATTTTCTAACATTTTCTGTGACAGAGAACAGAGCCAACACCAAGAAACTACCAAACAAATAGGGAGTAGTCCGCAGGTTTCATTATGAGCTACAGTCACTCCTGAGATTGTTAAATCTTGCCGTGACAATAATGTCCCTTCGGCACCAAGTTTCTCATGCGTTAGCACGCAGTTGTTTCTCATACATCTTCCACATACCCTTTACTTCCCTCAGCCTTGATATCTTAACTCATTATCCCTCCTGACAAATATGGTTTCTACTTCAGACATTTTTACGCAAATGCTTTAGGCAAATGGTTTCTGAAATTTGATCCATGGACTGCCTGTCATCTGCTGAAAGTAGCCTTAGCACACAGAACTGCAGATTAAAGAAAAAGCAAAAGTTGGAGTCAGTATAAACTTCTGTACTTGAGATGAGGCCTGAATAACAGGGACAAATCCAGTGCTCTCTTACTCATTGTTCATCGGGACAATACCCACACAATGTCAATTTATAAATGAAATATTTTGGATAGCAAGAGAGGCATCAAAACATTTCCTAGTGTGACAACCAACTTATTTTTAGCAACAAATGTCTTGTTTTTCTATACTTGTCTAAAAAACAAACAATTACTCACATAAAGACAACAAAAGCAAAAACCTTTTACTGACATGACTTTAGAGCACAGACCGATGAGCTTCTATGGCTGTAGTGTAAGAGTTTACGTGGTTACTATCTCCAGCTGCCTATTTCTACCTTTTCTCCTCCCCCACCCCCCCGCCGAAAATTATCAGTCCCTCAACAACAAGGGAATAACTGTTCACATCACCATTTTCTACGATAGTTCTGGAAAGTGATTTAGAAAACCTAGTGTAAGAGGCGCACATGCGTTACGCTGCAGTGGACGACAGCCATCTGAAGTACATACATCATTTTCAACACTGAATAAACGAGGAAGGCATTTAACCCAGAACTCTCGACATGTAAAGACAATAAGGATCGAAAGCACTGTCTTACAGAAGGAACCATTCAACACCATCACTAGTCAGCTGCTAAACATAAAGAATTTGAGAAGCAACCAGCAAATATCAATGAAGTGATGGGTTGAAGGGGTCAATGCTAAAGGAAAGTCCTGTCAAGCTGAAAATTTCCTCTAAGCTGAGCTTTCTTACCCAAGTTAAGTAAATTAGTCAAAAATGTGAAAAGCAGCCAAAACCTTTTTTGTTTGTTTGTTTTATTTGAGCAGTAAAAATAGGCTATTTTGTATTTCATATACTAAGTCAAAATTATTTTGCTTAGAATTAATATTGTTTTCAAAGAATTTTCAAAATAAAAAATAAGCCTGGTATTTTTACAAATTTTATAAATGCTTTATTCAGCTTTTATAGAACTGTTTGTATCCAAACCTCTCAATGGTATTTCTTAGGGGAAGATGACAAATCTTAATATTCTGATGCATTGAAACATCCACGTAGTACAGTTTAAGTAGATTCCTTACAGACTGTGCTACTATCTATTCTTTCAGCTACAAGTTACCAGAGGAACCATTTGACCATAAAATAAAATTAGATGAGAAATTAAACTACAGTAAACTAAAAGCTTCAGCAAGTATTTATAAAGGTATTAATTTAAAACACACACTTCATCTTAAAATGTTGTACCTGCAGTTCTGACAAGTCACATGTATGAGCTCTCTAACTGAAAAAATGCCTGAAGATATTTCCCCACTTTTTCCTTCCTCCATGTTACCTATTTTGTTAACAATGAACTCAACTATGTGGAAAGCAAGATTAATTGCACTGGGGAAAAAAAAAAAAATTAAGCCTATATACAGACTTATGTACGGTCACTAGTTTTCTTTCTACCTAAACAAAATATGACATAAGAACAGAAGACAAAGTATCTGTAACAATGAACTTGAATTTTAACTTCTGGTACACAAAGTTCAACAAAACATGAAACAAATTCTACAACTGCTGTACAAGTATTAGTTCCCCGTATGATCAATGACTACCAATAACGTATTTACTTGTGTCACTGCAAGCAGAAATAAGCTTTCACTTCATACGCTGATGACTTTTCAGCTACACATACAGCCAAATCCGATGCAGGATTTTCTAGGAAAGCCCCAAAGAAAATGATACTGCTCCGATTTGTCATCAGGGGAATTGTGATATATTAAGTTTACAGACGTGATGATGACCACATTAAATCTGTCACGTCAGTACTTCCATCAAATAGAGGTAACAACCATTTCAATTCAACTTCTCCTTCAAACTCAACAGCAACACATACCTGCATCTATCAAAGACTTGAATATGGTTAATAGCACCTACCATAGTAAACTTGGAAGATACGCTGAAGTCCCTGAAAAAGATAAATAAAGGTTCTATGCAAAAAATGAAGCATGCACACCCATACAGTAACCTGATTTTTTTTAAATTAATTTCCAGAAAACATTGCCAAGTCATCTTTATTTCAAACCACTACCTACTACTGTATCTCATGAGTACAAAAATACTATGCGCTTTCTCAAGACATTAGAGCATGTGGGAAACAAACACAACAGAAAGAATATCTACTGCGTCATATAATCTTGGAGTTTCAGAAAAGTGCATTTAGAAAGGCTCATTGTTAGGCAACGAATTCTATTTATTTAGATAAGAATATACGAGGCATTCGTACATAAGGAAACACTGTGGTCACTCTAAAACAAAATGCTTGAAACAAAAAAATATTTTGACCTTATTTCTGAATTCTACTTTTAAGAATTTTAAATATTTCCTTACAAAAATTATAGTTTGCTGGGAATAAAGTTTGCAAAGAAGAGCAAGTAATTTTATACAAAACCAACATTACAGATTGTCTTTTTCAAACTAAATCAGATGTTCTAGCAAGCATTCCTACGTTTTACTAAATAGTCTATCTTCTGATTTTATAAGCCATATTTCTGTATGTGGGTTTTTTAAAAAAACATGCCAGAATCAAAGCACTTTGAAAGAGAAAGTTGCTTTCAAGTCAGAGAAAGGAAAAACCAGGCATAAGAGCACCGATCCTATTTTGGAAGCTGAAAATGGGACATGCATTACGTCACTGCTCCGGTAAAAACATGTTCGTTACAGAACCAGGAACAAAACTTAAAAAGTCTCAACAATCTGCTTTCCTAACGACCAGGGGTTCAGGCTGGGATGCTGCAGGGCAATTTTGCTTTCTTTTACTTTTTAGCCGCAGCACATGACTTTTTTATGATATTTTTTTAAACATCAAGACATTTACATTTTTTCAATTCAATACTGAAATACTCTAATCCACAAATTTTCAATGCATTAGGTGAAACAAAGCTTGCAAAAAGAAAAAAAAAATCTGTTTACTCTGAAAGATTAAATTACGTATTTGATAGCAACAAAAAGTACTATCTACGGGCACTTAATTGCAAAGACATTTTCAGTTACTCCAGACTTGCCAGAAACAGAGAAAAATGGGCAAACAATCGTTTTCTGAACACTAAAATCTATTACCTATTGTCCATTAAGAAAAAAGGCTTTGTTTACTGCCACATAACCAAACAAACTGTTATACCTTAGAAAGGTTTGTTCTGATAACCATGCCAAGAAATCACCACACCAAAGTAAAATTTGAGTTTATTAATTAAACAGCAACTAGTCAAGAGAAGCAACAGAAAATAACAAGTCTCTAACAACTGCAAATATACAGAAACACCATTCCAATCTTCAGACACAAGTACACCTTTAATTCTACCGGCAAAGACAGTAAATTCAAATGAAAATTTTCTCAGACCAGTACGTTGCTGATTTACTACCACGCAAAGTCATCCATTTCAGTAATTTCTTTTTACAAACCAAGACTCAGCCTCCCACTTTTGTCTACGGGCGTGTTTTATACAGAGGCAGAGAAGAAATATTTTTCAGCTAAGAACACAACCAGAGAAAAAATACATTGGTAAAAGAAATTATTTCATTGGAAGGGGGGTCGTTAAGTATCAGGATCACGCCTGCCCTTTCACATGCTTGCAAATTCAACAGCAAATATATTGCAGTACTTTCAAAAGGTATGCCAATGCAGAGATTACAATACACGAGTTTATGAACTCCAGCTGTTTATAAAGCCCTGATAAAATCATACAAGTAGCAGTCTCCACTCTCCACCAGTAAGCAAATGTCTCGTGATGAGAAGGTACCGTGCTATTGTGTAAGTCATCGACTAATTTTTTTTTTCTGTTTTTCTGGTTAAGATCCTCATTTGAAGGTCTTGCAAGCACACTGCAGAAAAACTAGCAACTGGATACCGATGATGCAGAAATATATTACCACACCGGTCATCTCTAAATCTCTCTGAACTTCTGTTTTCAAAACTAACAGATACTACTACATGGTTCTCACTGCTGTCTCTACAAGTCCAAGAGTTCTTTTGTTTCTAAAAGGTCACTCCCCCACACACACATCTATCAGCAATGCTGTTCCCTAAGAGTGTCGATGTAGCACCGATTCACCACGTGTTTCAACAGCTGGAAGAGCTGGGTGCCTCTCTGTCTATACCAAGGAAAGCATACCTGAATTCTTAACGTGCACATCATTTTACTAAAAAAATGTGGCGTCAAAAGACAACAACATAATCATTCCATACTACACTGCTGTACATCTCCAGTTCTTCTCATCTACTTAATATGTGTGAATAAACTGAAAAAGATTTTTTATCCAAATAAGATGCCCAAAGTCAAGAGCACAGGCTGGGAAGAGCAAACTGGAGTGGCATGGAAATGCAAGATGACCTCTTGTTTTCCTGAGCTGTCCACTGTCGATTACTCAAACTTAAAATAAGAAAAATATTTCTTTTGCCACTGAACTATCCAATAGCATGTGCAACCACATCACCTTCCCTTCCTTTTTCAACAGCTGAAAACAATTCAAAGCTTTCTTTACTAGTTCAAAATGGAGCTTTTGCAGCTTCATACGAATTTGAGACCACTAGAAACTTTGCTGAAGAGCTCTGAAGAGCTACCCGCTCATGAGGTAGTTATTAGCAATGCTCCACGTGCTCCTGTGCCTTCAAATATAAAATGTACTTGAAGATACTACTCTTGAACTGTTCTAAATGTCTTACAGGCAGATTTTTCTCTCCTACCCCAAACATTCTTCCCCACTGCACCATCATGAAGAATCTCCTATTTATGTGACACGTCCTAGGAAGGCCATTTCCAGCGAGGAAGCCAAACCTGAAATTAATTTCTCCAAGCCCCCTCTCTCCCAGCACGACGGACACTACAGCTGCAGTGAGCTTTAAGGCGCGTGAATTGCCAAAACTTTTGAAGACTGTGTATTACGAACTATTTGGAAGACGACAGTTGTCTCACAACGCCAGGCTGGCAGCCGTTACAGAGCTCTGCCTTGCCAGCCGACACCCCCGAGGCAGCATTTTCAAGAAACTCCCCCCGAAGCAGCAGCCCAGGGATGGAGCACCTTCCTCCCAACGGCCCCGTGCCGCCACCCTCCTCCCCGGCCCCTTCTCTCCACGATGCTCTCCGGCAAGGCGCGGGTCCCACATCCACTCCTCACACCTGCGGCCGCCTCTCTCTGCCCCCCCCCGCTCCCCGGGGCGGCTCCACCTCCCCNCATCCCAGACAATGAGCTGTGTAGAAGAGCAGGTTGTCTTTCCCCCCCCCCTTTTTTTTTTTTTGGTCTATTTTTCTCCTTTTCGTAGTAATGCAGCTCCGCAAGGGAGGTGGTTTTCTCGCCTCTGGAAAAAAGATAAATCGGTGGCTGAGGGAAAATTATTTGAATAAGGAGGTGATGTATGGAAAGATGCTCACCCCCTCAGGCAGCGCACGGACAGTTTCTCTGGGCCAGCAGCCTGACAGGCTGAGACCCTTTTTTACCACACAGAAATTGTGCTGTCCCGTGTAAATCGAGGCTTTTCACCCTAATTTCTAATCAAGTACCCGAGAGGGGAAGAAAAAAAAAAAAGAAAAAAAAAAAAAAAAAAAAAAAAAAAAAAACCAAAAAAACCAAACCAAACCATAGTCACCTCCTGGGAGGTGCTTGTATTTGTATTGCAGGGCGTAACAGTGTCTCCCTTTCTTTAATCTGAAAGGCAAAATAATTTTCTCTCTCACTTGAATTTTGTATTCATTATACTGTCAAAGAGATGTAACCCTCCTGAGCTAGGACTATTTTTCACATGGAAATGTTAAGAATTTGCCATTTTTCCAGAGGAAAGCCTTCAGACTTCAACCTGTAGATGGGAGTCATTAATACAGTTACAGATTAGAGATCTAAAGTTCAGAAATGTTTTACATTTCTTAAATATTTTGCTTTCACATTCATTGTGCATGCACATCAAGGAGTACATTAAACCTGTTGATGAACCCGGACACACAAAGTACTTGTATGGCACCAGGATACAAGAGTCCCATTCCGTAAAGCTGGAAGGTTTCCTTAGCAAGTAGCCAAGCAAATCACCTGGCTACCCACTTTGGTCAAACCGAAGCTTTTTGAAACAATCCACCATATTTCCAGCAAACATAGCTACAAAGATAACCGTGCAGCTCTAAGAAAAACACACGCTCTGAAGCCAGAGGATTTGAATACCGCTGTGGTAATGCTTAACTTTGCCAAGCAACAGCAGTCCGAAAACTAACAGGACACACTGATCTTCCCACCTGGAATACTCAGGATGTGTTTATATTTTAAAATGTTGCTTAAGTTTTGAAAACTCTAATTTTAGTAGTAACAAATCCTCATATAAACATGTTTAAACTACTTTATTAGGGTATATTAATTCTACTTTAACTGTATTAACATTTCATTTTATAAGTAAGCTAGACTAGTTACACTTGTGTAAGTTTTGGGGTTACTTTAAGAAAATCAGGGCTCTCATTTGGCATGTTAGAGCCTTGTACCTAAAATAGAGAAAACTAAAACATAGAACAAAATACATATCATATCAGCTAAAGTGTGAACCTTTCTACCTTCAAGGTTATTAAGTATAAGGTTTCACAGAAGTATCACAAAAAATACAAATTATTATTTTCTTCAACATATTTACAGCTCTAGAAAAAGTTTTCAACAGAGCTCAAAACACAGCCCTTTAAAAAAATAAATTACCCTGTTATCTTCTTACTTTTTAAACTTTGTTTCTGTATCCTAGAGGCATTGTTATTGAGATTGTAAATCACGCAGGGTAGGTATCAAGAAGCTAACCCACAAGCTTACAGTACTAGCTACAAAACACTGACATTTTTAACAGCTCCTTTAATTTTATTAATTTTATTCTATTTTTATAACTTCATTGCTAAAGTATTAATGTTTACTCACTTGCTGAAGGGAATAACAGCTTTTGATCAAATACTGATACTACTTCTCTATTCCTTCCTGGTAAAGGCAGTACTGGCTCTTCAGAGGCTTAATTTGAAGACTTGCCCTGCTACTGATTGGAGGATGTCACTTTAAAAGTCATGGTGGAAGGCCATAGTCATTTCAGGTTGAGGGGTACAGTGTGAGGGTGAGTTTATTTTCAGTAGTGCTGGGTGTCTCACTGTATTTTTTTACTTCCTTACATGTTTTATTTGGCTTTGTATAGTGATAAAGTTGGAATGTTGTATAGTTGTGATTATTGTCTTGGTTTATATTTAGGTTAATTGAAGACTTTTTAAAAGTTTTTTAAATATGTTTTAGTATCAAATGCTTTTTTTTTAAGTAGCTTTTTAATGGATGGGTCTTAAGCCTTAATTTGTTTCTACTTGCTCTAAAACATTTTTTTTATTGTGTAAAAGTATAATGGTAAGCCAATAAGAAGTTCTTTATAGCTGTATAATCACTTATCAAGTGTATCTAACTGTATTGCTTTTCACACTTGATACTTATTCTATTAACTATTTTTTGTTGTCTTCTGTTGTATTGTAGGTGAAGAAGAGACTCTTGAAAAGCTAGAGCTCTGAAATAAATACAGTCTTTTCTTAGGTAGCTTGTTCCAGCTCTTGACTTTTGTGTATGTAATTACTGCTAATACAAGGTTATGATTTTAAGATAACAAAGGGTAATGCTTTCAAAAAGTTCTTGTTAAAGTTCATAGCTTCTTAGAAGGCTTATATTATAAATATTAAAAGAATTTTGAGTGCTAAGACAAGCTATATTATTCTAATTCTTATTTTTAAAGTCTGTTAGTTAATAAGTCTTCATCATAAAAGAATAAGTAAAAACAAAGAGTCTAAATGGTGAAGAGCTTGCCAGTCACTCTCTAAGACAAAATAGATTTGTACTTATTTCCTTTATCTACAAACTAAGGAACTCACATTTATAGGTGTTACAAAAAGGTGTTAGTTCCTTTTTTTAGTCAAAATTCTCAGAGTAGAAAACAGTAATATTATTTCAAGATCTGTATAAAATATAGCTGTCATAAGCATATGTATGATTGCAAAAAAAGTGGATAAAACTTGTCTGGTGCTGTCAATTTATCAGTATTTTTGGTAACTAGTAGTTGTAACAGTATTATCAGGATCAGCTGTGTGTAGTCCTAGTCTTCCCATAGGTATTCCTAAGTGATTTGCTCAACTGTCAACTATTTGGAAGTAAATACACTGTTACACCTGTAGCCTATTTATTTCCCTTCTTATACAAATGGGTGCACAGTCTCTTCTATGCTTGACATTTGTAATTTTTAGTTTGAAACATTCACCAAGACCTTTCAAAGAGTAAAGGGATACTCAGTGCATTAAATAAATCCTTCCTGAACAAAGCCCTTTGTTTTAAACTGTACAAATCATTACTATATATATAATAAAAGGTTCTCATTTAGTATTGCATAGTATAGCATTTCTATTCATCTTACAGCAGATTCTTTTTCTTCTCAAAATTCAGGACAGTAGAAGTAATATGAAGAAAAGAAAAAGCATGAAAGAAGAATGAGAAGAAAGAGGTAGGGTATTTCTGCTTCCTAGAAGTCTTATTAAAAACCTTCCAAAATACTGCACTAAGTCTGTCTTCCCACAACTCAGCCTCTGCCTCACAATAATGAATTAATAATAAAAATACGTATGACAACAAGCCAATCATCTATGCTCTAGATCTCCTTAGGGTGAAGATGAGAATGCCTGTGATGAATACTAGCTTGTATAATAGTAAGTACTAAACTGACAAAGTTAGTACAGGAACTTCTACTCTACAGAATAGAATAAGTGAACACACAAGGGATGCAAATAAGCCATGCTGTAAATATAACAGTATCTATGTCAAATGCTTGGTAAATCTCTTATAAGGGTATGCTTGAATAATATGTTAATCTTGTGTGATAGTAAATCACTTGGAAAATCCATACTTTGCTTTTGGAATTGCTTGAAATAACTTGAGTGTTGTTAAGCTGTCTGATAGTAATACTGATCTCTAGGTGTCACTGGACTCATTAAACTGAAAGAGGGTAGAGAAGAGGCAGTAACATTGTTTTGTAGAATCCTTGTATTGCTCATGCTGCAACTTGTAATGGATTAAATCCTATGCTCATCTTCACAAACTTCTGCTGCCTTTTGAGACGCAAGAATGGGGAGTAATGTGATATCTATGAACAGAAACTTTCACTTTGCCTGTGAAAGCAGGCTTGAAGATTTGGAGAAACTTGAGGCATAAGGTATGATTTCTCAGCTCAGTATTACATATATTGAACTACAGGGATTCAAATTATTCTGCCTTAGGGGCCTCACTGGTAGTTTCCCAGCCTGTGTATTTTTGGTTTATCCCATCACTCTAACTCTAAGCAGCTGTGCTTTGCTCAAGTGTTAATAGATGCTTTTTTCCAACTAGCTGTCACTTAACAAGGTTCTATATATTTAGTCTGCATGCTTTGAGTGTGAGTGAAATACCTCTGTATCTTTGGTACAACTTTTTCCATATGTTTCTAATGTAGTGAGACCCATAATCCTGTAATCAAGTATGTTTTTCTTGTTGATTATCGAAGTTCCAAATCACTTACCCTTTTCTGTGCTGCTGTGTTCAGTTAATATATAGGTTTTAAAAGGGAAAAGTGGACCAGAAAGACATTGGTATTTAACACCCTTTCCTTTCAAGAAATGCAAGAGGTAGTTGAATCTGGCGTGTGCCCTTCTGATTACAAATGTATTAATTTCTTTCATTAATAACTGCTGCTTTTCACAGACAGAATATAAGGTATTATTTTAATACTTCAATTAAAACACTGCCAAAGGGGAAAGCTTGGATGAGACTCACTCCTGTTAATGCTGTTAGGCCTTACTAACACTTGAAAGGAGACTGAGGATCTGTGTAGTACAGACAGTACATCTTAAAGCTATGGTAGGCTCCAACAGGACAGAATCTTTGTCGAAGTTCAAAGCTACATTTCTTTCTGGAAATAATTAGTGTTTCTCAACTGTGATAACCAAAGTACTGACACAAATGGAGTTTCTTCTGTGAGTAAAGGGATCTGTAGTTTAGGAGTGTCACTGTATGTTTATTTGCAAAAGGTGAAAAAGAATTTTGGGAAGCAAGATACTGTTTTATCTCTGGTCTGGGATTAACATTGCTAGTTTGGAGTCATAGAGTAGAAACTCACATTACTTACAAATCTTTTAGCATGTTACTCTTGATATAGAAGTCTTCCATGTATGAATCCTAGGGCTCTCAAGGTGCTCATTTAAATTACAAATGTCTCTACAAAGCTTACTGTGACATGCTACCTTCCCAGAGCAAGAAATACTTTAGCAGGCCAATCACTCCTTGTTCTCAGAGGTATCCAAAACCAGCGAGGCTAAGAGACTGGCAGCAATAAAAAGGCAAGTGCCAGATTTTGCTTAATTGTGAGCAGATCATGAATGAAACATCCATTGTTACAATAAAAGTATGGCTTCCAATATCAACCTTGTCTCAAACACTCTTGTTCTATAACTCAGCTGCTTCCTTGTAGTATTCTTCACTTGTGTCAGGGCACATTTGTGACTGTTAATACTGTTTTTTTTCCAGAGCCCTTCATTCAATCATGCTGAACAGGAACAAGCTGTCTAGTTTTGGCATAGTCTGGGCAGATCATTGTTCCTCTCTTGCCTCTGTTTATTGCCAAATAGACTTCTCTATTTTCTTTGCCAGGAAGCTTTTACTTTTGTTGATTATGTTGTGTAGTCACTTATTTGTGCTTGAAATTTAGGTAGATCTGGTAAAGATGACTTGTACACACACAACTTTCCCTGCATTTATGTTGAGAATATATACCACCTGGTGGTGTTTCAGTGGATTTGCACTGCTTCTGGTGGTCAGAGAAGCCTACAGATCTTAGTTGATTAAAGGTCTGAACACTTTAGGGTTTCTGTATTCTGAAAATATCAGTATTGCTGCTATTGTGCTCTCTGAAATAATGAATTAGTTTTTCAGGTTACCTGGGTGTGCTTAAGCACATAATATCAGCACACAGTGGAGAGAAATACTAGCAGAAACCTTTTTGTAAATCTGGATGTCTGGATATATATAGGGTAACTGAAAAGGTGACTCTTACACTATCTTGTGTGTAGAAGTCTTAGTGTGCCATGGCAGGAAAAAGTACTTTTAGAGAAGACTTTTCTCATCAGAAGGTTGGAAGTAGCCTTGAAACTAGCTAGACTCAAGTGATACCAATATGGCCAGTTCTTCTCCTCTTAATTAGACCAAGGTCTCCATTATCAAAACTTTCCATACTATTACCTGACTACTACTCTACTAACTGGCTAAAAATTTATCTGTGTCAATTACACCAACAGTAACATAGGGATAAAGATGAGGTCCATTTAAATTTAGGTAATTTAAATGTATCAGCTAACATTTGATATTATCCATTGCAAACTAAAGCAGATGTTTTAGGACTGCCTCTGTAAACTGATTCAAACACTATAGGATTGGATCCAGAAAATGGATGACCATGAGTTTCTTAGCTGAATGAATCATTAAATAGTTCTTGTGTTTAGGTAAGTTTATGTTGAGAGAAGATATTGGCAATATACTCTGTGGAAGGGAAAGCGTGGTAAGAATAGTATTTAACCTTTGTTTTGGGTACCTACTACTTGTGTAGTTGACAAGCTGGCTCTGAGGATGAAATAGCACTGAGTCTGGGGAGAGCATCTGATAAGTGTCTACTACTTCCAACTTGAGCAACTGGATCAACCAAAAACACTTGAGGGGTGATATAGATAGTGTAGTCATGCTCTGAAACCAATATGTTGGAAGCATTTAAAAAAAAAATCAGGCTTGATGGCTAGGAGGCAATATACAATAGTCTGAAGCTTTTCTATTATAAACCTGCTCATTTTTCTTGTAAAAGTGTCTTCAGTAATTCTTGCCACTAGCTGGTGCTAGGATACAGTTTACTGAGTGGGCAGTCATGGTGCATCTGCATTATTAGCCTGCAGTGGAGTCTGTCATTTTAGTATTCAGCTTGTGTATGCATTTATACATTGCTGCTTGTCAGGTGTATCAAATCTTAAGTCATTCTTGTGGTTCCCAATTAGTTTTCTGCATGAAATGCAAGCATGGTTCACTTTCTCAGATACCACTCAGTCAATCAAGCATGCTTATTGTGGAAGTAAGCTAATTATTAATTGTGACAAAATGAGCTAGAAAAATCTATCAGGAAAACTGTTTTCAAGGACTAAGTTCATAATTATGGAGTTAAACATTTCTTAAGTTCAGCACTTCTAGGTTTAAATGAACAGATGGCAGGGTTTGCCTCTGAGTTGTTAATAGCAATGTCTGTTTTCATAATCTCATTCATATTTTGTCTCATACAAAGAGACAGATCTTAGTGCCAGGAGTAGCTTCCTCAGGCTAAGTCCAGCTCTGCATCACAGAGGTAACTTTATGCAGCAGCTTATAGTATATAAATTCTTTCACTACTTTACTAATAAAGCAAAGGCTGTCTGTTAAAGTAAGCTGTATTTTATTATATAAATTACCTGTAAGGGCAAGTTTCTTTGGATCAGAATTTCTAAAGCTATGTCTAAGTTGAGAAGTGGACTCTTCTTAGAATCATAGAATGGTTTGGGTTGGAAGGGACCTCAAAGATAATCTAGTTCCAACCCACTGCCATATTAATTCTCTTTGTACAAATAGCTTGTATGGGTATAGGCAGGAAAACACTGACAGTTCTGCAAATTGCTGTCTCCTATTTCTCAGCTTATTGCATCAGTGCTAAGTGCACAGGAGAGGACACTTCCTTCAAGAAGGAAGCTCGCATGTGTTATGCTATGCTCAATTATTACTGTTTATTCAACTCCTATGGTTGGGGTTTTTTGCAAAATGGTAGATAGGAAATGAGGAAGAGCTGACATTCCCATCTTTTTTTCCCTTGAGTACACCTACTGATCCTGCTAATTCCTTCCCTGTTTCCTGCATAGGATGAATCAAAGAATGTCATGAGGCAAAATATCCGCAGGACTCTAAAGGGAATGTGTTAGTTGAGGATAACATAGTTGGTAAAAGCAGGAAATGAAGTTGCTTCCCAGCTCAAAAGACACATACAGTACTAATTTCCTAAGATAAATGTCACTATGTTTAAAATTGCCTTATTAGAAAATCTTTGGTCATTCCAGAGTACCAGAAAGTAATTGCAATTTTATCTTCCAGTAGGAAAGGGAGCACAGTAAGAGTGATACTGATGCAATGGAGTAACAATTCCAATAAAGCCTGAGTAAAAATAGAAGTTCCCTCTGGTTTTTGAGGGGGGAAAAAATGGTAGGAAAAATCTGTCCTATTCTTCAGAGAACCCCTCTGTTTCTTCTCCTGTGCAGAACAGGAAGCTACTGATGTTTTAAGAAAATGGATTTCTCTGTACTATGTAAGGCCTTTAACTCATTTTTCCTACAACAAGGCTGCCATCTGGTAGAAACTTAAAGGCAGTACTGACCAGCAATAGTTAAATCATTGACTAAAGTGGATGAACCTCAATCCTTATTAAAACACTTCCTCCTTCCCTCCCTAATACTGCAAGAGCAGCCCAGGATGAATTAAGTGGTTCCTTATACTTTTGTGCTGTGAGATCCTAGAGAATACTTTAGAACTATGATTCTATGATAATCTGAAGTGTAGACCAGGAAAAGATTAGACTGATGACCTAGAGGTCCTGTATGCCTGACTTTAGACAAATGACTTTGAGACAAACTTCTAATCAGTCAGAACAAAACATTTTTAAGAATTTTTCCCCTGATGCAAGTTACCTGAATACTGATGTGGCTTAACATCTGGTGGGCAAGTCCATTGTTTCATTTTAGTTCAATCTGGAAATGTGACTGAAAATTACATTTGTGTGGATGGCACTGTTTGGTTTGAACTCTCAAAATCAATTGTCCTTGCCCAACTGCTTTCTGGAAACAGAACACCTCCTTGAAAATGCATGGAATGCGCAGCACTCCTTGCCTGTAAGATGCTTGCCAATTTAGCATTTACCAGAGTCTGAAAATCTGACTTCTCCAGCCTGGAAGAGCCTAACAGCTACATGACTGAATGGGGATCTTTGTGTTGCAGTCCAACTGTTTGTTGCAGAGCAGGGGGAACTGTGGGTTTGGTCCAATGCCTAAATCCACAAGGCCTGGACAAAGACACATGGCTAGTGTGATGCTGGGTTTATTTATACGTAAATGCCTCTGTGCTGCAGCTGTGAAAAAAGTACAAAGCACTAATTCAAACTTCTCATTATGGCACCTAGTGTCAAGTTACATATCAACTATTACCTTCTATATCAGTAGTCATCTAACAAAACTAGATGCTGAGAACTTCAGTATAATTAATACTTCAGGTTTAAAAAAAAAAGCTGTCTAGAAAAGGATGGATATGGCTAATCTGATACTTAATCTAGTTAAATAGATGAGTATAAATAGCTATAACAATGTCTGCAGGCATGGTGCAGGCCAGTTATGACTTAAGCTTTAAATTGTAGTGGTTCGGTGGTATCTACACTACAAAACTTAAGATGGCAGAAGAGAAATTATTTTTAGATTGAATGGTTTTTAATAAAAAACAATCAGAGTGTACCTCTGACCTGAGGGTTCCTGGTAGATTCCATGAGTTGCTTTTTTCCCCTGTGTCCTTTGTCACCATCTTATATGAAAGTGTTAACGATCACATTATCATAAAACATAATGGCATATCACTTCATTTGAACTCATATGAACCTGTGACAGGACTAATGTTTGAAGATTCCTGGGCTGATGGCTTTTCCCTTACCTGTGGTTATAACCCTTGGCAAGTCACTTAATCTGTGTATCTTATTCTCTTGAACTGGAGGTAGTACTTGCAATCCTCATGTGAATGATACATCAGTGCTTTTGAGTTTGAGAATTCTACAGAAAGTGTTAATGTGCAGGTTGTACTTAGTTTTTAATGAAATAATGTGGTTAGGATACTTACAATAGCATACTGCATAATCTTAAAAAAATAATTACGTTTAAAAGCAATTGCTACATGTTTTAATTGGTATTTAACTCTAAAGGAACACACTTTAAATTTAAGGAATAACTTGATCTCCCTAATTCTTCTGGTTCATATTTAATTATTGCTACATTTATTGAATTCATTCTTCTGACATTTTGTGTTGTTGCAGTGAAAACATGCCTTAGATAAACTGTTGTAAGAATTGCTATACTGATGTCTAGAAGTATTATAAATATTGATGCTTCGAGTCATTGCTTTCATAGTATACTACTGCTGTATATCTTCCCCACAGACACAAATACAAGGGGACAACTATGTTTATGATATTTTTTAGTGACATCTGGCATTCTCACAGGAAGCCTGGTGCCTGCTTGTCTGTTAGGGAGAGCCACATTCATGACTCAAAGCCAAGCTGCAAAAGGGAACGTTACTGTTACTAATGATAAAGGAATGAATGTGATCGGGAGTAAGGACTTAAGTTAAAAGCAAGTGTTGATATATTGACTGTTTTTCCCTGTGAATAAAAAAATCAAACCTGGCCAGCTGGTGAAAGTATGGAGCTGTTGTTTCCTGATGTGTTCTCATGCATAGGAAGTCTCCTGACCTTGGGCCTTGATTCTGCAAGCATGTATACTGATCATTCATTTCAGCTTACAGAAGTATTTGCCCTAGGAAAATGTGCAGTTTGACTTCTTGTGAAGCAGTAAAGATCCATCTTCCACATAAATTCTACCAAAAACCACACAGCTTGGGTTCAACCTACCTTTGAAGTCCTAAATTAGTAATGGCAAGCTAGATACTACAAATCAATGAAAGCTCAGGCAGAACACGGCAGTAGTTTGCATATGGAATATAGACTTTGGCGTGGATTTTAGGTCTATATTTTCTAGAACACTTGTTTTGTGAAGTTATAAAAGGGAATTATATTAAAAATTCTTCAGTAGCATATAAATACATAACAAATATGACATATTTTCATGAAGCAATTGTTTCTTGATGTTTGCTTGATGCTGAATGGAATGTTCTACACTTGAGATGTCTAGGCAGCAAGGCAGTTTGAATCATCAGAATATTAAATGTGTCAGTGTAGCTGCAGTTGTTGTTTCTTCACGTTGACAGAATAAGAGGTCTTCTAATTCTTCAGAGCCTTTGCTTTCTTTAGCTATATACTGAGTATCCAGTATTCCAGCTGATATTCAGAAGGAGGTTAGTATCTTCACATTCCTGCAGGCTCAGACTTAGTATAGCACAGTATTTAATACTAAGCCTCCAGTGCTGGAAGCCCCCCAAATCATGTTTCAGTGGAGCACGGGCCTTTTAGTTAGGGGTTGGTTTCACCTAAGATTAATAAAACTTTCTTTAAACTAGAGGGCAGAATATAAAAGCACAGTTAAGACCAGAAAACTTAGATAGTTGATATATGAAGTTTAAAATGCTCCCTTAGAATCTCTTAGTGAGAGATTCTGGAGTAGGAGCAAAGCACAGTTTACTTGAGCAGAATGCAGGCTGTTCAACTGGTGTTCTGTATGTGATCCAGGAAAATGCAGAACTTCCCCAAAAGGTTGTCTACTCTAATGCTGTGCATTTTTCAAATGGGGTCTTGTTACTTCTGGCTTAACCAATATTCAGAACAGGCATAAGAATGCTTTTCTCATCTTGTGGTATTTGCAAGTTAGCAGTAACTGAGCTGGTGCAGAAGGAACTGGTGACATCTGTGCTATTCCCTACAATGGTTGAATAATTCATAATTCTATATGGCATGCATTTGGTCAGACATCAAGTGCATCCTACAAGGTAGCTTCCACTATGGACCAGAAATGGTTAAATCTAGAGTAACAGAACAGGTCCATTCAATGGATGGACCACTCAGTGGATAAGGAACTGGCTGGATGGTCACACTCAGATGTGGTCAATGGCTCAACATCTGAGTGGAGAATGGTGATGAGCGGTGTTCCTCAGGGGTTGGTACTGGGACCAGCACTGTTAAACATCTTTGTTGGAGACATGGACAGTGGGATTGAGTGCACCCTCAGCAAGCTTGCCAATGACATGCTGGAGGGCAGGGATGCCATCCAGAGGGACCTTAACAGGCTTGAGAGGTGGGCATGTGCAAGCCTCATGAGGTTCAACAAGGCCAAGTGCAAGGTCCTGCATGTGGGTTGGCACAATCCCAAGCACCACTATAGGCTGGGCGGGGAATGGATCAAGAACAGCCCTGAGGAAAAGGACTTGGGGGTATTGATTGATGAGAAGCTCAACATGAGCTGGCAGTGTGTGCTTGCAGCCCAGAAAGCCAACAGTGTCCTGGGCTGTATCAAAAGTGTGACCAGCAGGTCGAGGGAGGTGATTTTGCCACTCTACTCTTGTGAGACCCCACCTGCAGTACTGCATCCAGCTCTGGGGGCCTCACTACAAGAAAGACATGGAGCTGTTGGAAAGAGTCCAGAGGAGGGCCACAAAGTTGATCAGAGGGCTGGAGCACCTCTCCTATGAGGACAGGCTGAGAGAGTTGGGATTGTTCAGCCTGGAGAAGAGGATACTCCAAGGAGATCTAATTGTGGCCTTCCAGTACCTGAAGGGGGCCTGCAGGCTAGAGGGAAAGCAACTGTTTATCGAGGACTCTAGTGACAGGACAAGGGGTAATGGGTTTAAACTGAAGGAGAGTAGATTTAGATTAGATGTTAGAAAGAAATTCCTCACAGTTAGATTGGTGAGGCACTAGAACAGGTTGCCCAGAGAGGCTGTGGAGGCTCCATCCCTGGAAGTGTTTAAGACCTGGTTGGATGGGGCTTTGGGCAGCCTGGTCTAGTGGAGGGTGTCCCTACACATGGCAGGGAGGTTGGAACTAGATGATCTTTGAGGTCCTTTCCAACCCAAACCATTCTATGATTCTAAGTCACAAGCAAATAGGACAGTCATGCATGCAACCTGGTCATAATTCTCTCTCAAAAACCAGGGGTATGTATGGACACTTGGAAACAGAATACCTGAAGTAATTTGTCCCCCTTTAAGTATTGTAACCCAGAAGTATGGGGCAAAGGATGCTAGTGTGAAAAGTTACTCTTCCTGGCTAAGACAAATATCTTCAACTGAACTGAGTCACAGGAACTGTATTTCAGGGATGGAACCTCATGTGCTCATCTGTAAGAGACTGCAGACTTGCTTTCTTGAAAGATAACTGGTTTACTATGCCAGAAACTTCAGAATTGATTGGGTAAACTGCATAATTTTGTTACATGAGTAATGCTGTAGAATGCAATGAGTCATAGGTAAAAAAATTTACTGATGCTTAAGTTAAAGATGCCTTTTTAAAAGTAAGTTAAACTGAGATCTCATGGCTTCAGTAAAGGTAGTGAAAACTTTGCAGCCTACTTCTGGGCCTTGGATTATGTACTCTAAGGTTCAGTTGGTATTGGGCATTTTTAAAGAACTGACAAGATATATGCTAGGCTTAAACTTGTTACAGATTTTTTTATATAGTGCATACATGACTTTGTACAGTGGTGTCATTAATTTTTTTCTTTGGTTTTATGCAGCTTTTGCATGTAAGCAGAAATAAACCATATGAGATTATGCTGGAGGTGAGACATGAATGTATTATTCCATGGTATTGTACTACTGTGGACAAATTCTGGGGTGCATATGCTCTGGTATCTGAAGTTGCACTGCATGGCATTAGTACTTAAATCCAAACATGTGGCGCATTCCTTAATGTTAGTTGCATCCTTGTGTAGGTGCTTACATACTCTATAATTTCACTCTACATATAGCAAGCTTGATTGTGTTTTATCAGAGCAGTAAAATAAGACAATTTACATCACAAATTTAATTGCAAAACTTGGATTGATAGTTCATGGCACATAAAAGAAACAGAAAAGCAAATCTAAATAAATTGACATGTTTAATAATTATTGACCATATGGATTATGATTTTTACACCAAATGTGACACATTGCAGCCATGTGATATACAAAGCCTTTGCTCTGAACTCTGTGCATTCAGGTCCTGCTGCACTAAATATGCCATAAAAAAGCTGTAGAGTCCAAAGAAGCATTATACCTCCTTAACATATTATGGTCTAGTGTTGCACGCATGTTCTCAAACAAGTGAACTACAGAGTTAGAAAATAAGATAGTTATAAAGAAAAATGGTATAGGCTAATTTTAAAAGCATCTACATGTCAGCTTTAAAGCGTGCTGAGTAACTGGTTAAAGTGACCCATCAAAATTGGGTATTTTCCAAGCACCCTTTAATTCAGGATGTGTATTTAAATCCCTGCATGTCTCTGTGACAAGACAGGAAATTCCTGGTGCAATAGTGAGGTGAGCAAGCTTTCAGGTGGTAGGTCAGTTCCAGCTGGGCCTACCATATTTTTGCCATATAACATAAGTATCAAGAGCAGAAAATCTATATCAATAATGGAAAGATTTAGCTTCCAATATCTAATATTTTTAAACTTGTAAATAATTGGTTCTCTCTGGAGCTAATTCCTCCTTTTTGATACGTCATTTGGTAGATAAATGTGCCACAAGCACTTAACCAGCCAAAAACAATTAAAAGATTCTGGATATGTTTGTTGTTTTTTTTAAAGAAATGCATAAAATGTAATGCAAAATACTCTTTGCTGGTACTGTTTAAAATCAAGCTAGCATATATTACCTGCAAATCACATTTCAGATGTAAATCTTATTGCTGCTGTTTTTTTCTTACTGCATAATATTTTTCTTTAATAAACTGGTTAGTAAAAAAATCCTATGAAATGTTCCATACTCTGTAGTCTGGGGCAGGGAAGTCCTTAGAGTTGTGTGGGATCCCCATAGATTTGGAATTCTTTGACCATATTTTCTGTGGATCATCTTCTCACACAATACAGGAATAGTCTTTAGTTCTTATTTTATAAGAAGCATTTGTGTTTTCTGGCATAGAATGGTATGGTTGCTTGTTTCAACTATTTTCAGGGCCTGTAAAACAAAAAACACAGACCTCTTATTGTTCATAGTTAGTCAAAGGTGTTATGTGATTGTTTTTCCTCCCTCTCCTTGTCCTTCCTGCCACCGCTTGATTTCTTTTTCCCAATTCATAATTTGCTGTCTCCTAATGCTGGCTGAATAATATTTGTTAAATGTAGTGTGGTTTTCTTACTACTGTGGAGTTGTAAAGCACTTTAGATTCACATGGCACCAAACAATCTATTTGGTACCAAAACAGCCTCCACAAATGTCAGGAGTAATAAGATGAAGACCACTTGTCAGTGTTTGCATGTTATCCAGCACTTCCAGAAGCTGGTCCTGTAATACTTCCTAGTGAATTTTACTTCTGTGAAGTAGAGTAATCCAAAACCTATGCACCTGATGAATATTATAAGAGTATGCATTCAGTATCTGACTTTTTTTTTCTGAAGCACGTGAGGGGGTTTGGATCACCCACAGCACATTGGCAGCTCTTGCTGAATCAATAGGCACTGAATAACATGAAAACAGGTTATTTTGTCAAAATGGAAGCGTTAGAAATTTCCAAAGTGATTTCTGTGACCTTGCTCAGGATAATGCTTGTTTGAAAAGCCTGATTAGCAATTTACTTACGAGTACCTGCCTGACATCTTCCTTACAACAGCAATGATTATTCCTGCAAGGATTCCAACTGCAACTATGATTCCAATAATTATTCCAACCAGTGCAATTGTTTCCAGACCACCTGAAAGAAAGTCGGGAATGTTAGAGTGTTTGTCATGGAGACCCTTGATAAGAGGCTACTGATAGAACTGACACTATTCTGCTGCATCCCACTCCTTGGGGAAAATGTCCTTATCTTGTGAACTCTGAAGTATGGTAGGATCAGTGGGCTTCTTTGTAGCCTGCAAGTGTTCCTTTGGGCTGGAGAGCTCTGTGTAGGTGTGGCTATGGAGATGGTAATGGGGTGAACCACAGGAGGCAGATCAGGGAGCAGGTTGTAGCTCCTCCTGAAACTTTTGTTTTAGAATGGCATGGGTGCAGCTTGTGCCTTCTAGAAGGCAGTTCAGTTCTCCCTTGTCTTTATGATCAGTTCTTTGGTTTAATACCTTTTTCAGTTTTCTCTGGATCCCCACTCAGTCCCCCTGTAAAGTCAGAAAGAGAATTAATTACTTACTCTGCTTTGTACAGAGTTTTGCAGCCTAATTTATAATGCTATATCCAAGGAAAACTTTTATTGACTGTGTCACAATGGTTTGAGGGCTGTATAATAGGTTGTTCTTTTGATAGAAAGTAAGCAAATTAAGTGTGAGAGAATGAGTGCAAAGAGCTCTCTGAAGTAATAGAAATTAAAATCTAAGGGACTAATTGTGATCAACTGGTGGGCAAAATGATACAGCTACTCATTCCTTTTGTCAGCACACATCTGTTAAGATGCGAGATGCGGAGTGATTACTAAGGAATAATTTTAAAAATCTTACTTTTCCCTTTCAAAAGTCAGCAGTACTACCTTTGAGAGCACCTTAAAACTGGTAATTGAATTTTCCACATACTGTTTAGTAGGTGGCAGTAGAACTTTGATATAATAAAGTAGAAATGAAAGATTGTTTTTACCATCATCCTTTTTTGTGTTAGCTTCGTAACCAGTAGAATTGTCACTGTCTTCAGCTGGGGCACTTTCTGTGGTCATCAGTTGTCCAAACTGTAAGAGATTTGTTATAGTGTGTAGTCTTGTAGGCAACTACAAGAGTTGAGGGGGAAAAAGAGGGAAAAGAAAACCTCAGTACACTGAGTCTGTGTATGAAATAAGCATTTAAATTTCTTGGTCTGTCAACTGCCCTGTGGATGCTTTTTTTGCTATCTCCTGTCATCTTTGACTTGTGCACAGTGACAAAAGTAAGCAGATTTGTCTTCCCTGCTACCCTGCTAGAGGCTTTCCAATTGGATGACCTCTTGGTAGGACTGCAGAAGGTGTTGGAGAGGGCTGCAGAATATTGTAGACCTGCCTTTTTTTTGTTTTTTTAACACTAGTTTGTCAGTTTGGTTTCACTGAAGCTAATGGGGAGATAGAGAATTAGAAGAGGTAAATGGCAGTGAATAAGCAGGTTATGAACACTTCTTGCAGTAAAGAACTAGAAAAAAAAATTTCAACTTTATCACCTTCAACCTGATTGCTCACAAAGCAAAAGCATTGATGTTATATGTCTTGTGTTAGAACTCAAGGTTATTCTTTATAATGATTATTCAAAATCTCAGCCACAAGACAAAACCAGGAATATGAAATCAGGGTAACTTAAAAGAAACCTTTATTTAGATACTCACCAGGGTTGGTAATTCTTCAAATTCTGTGTCATTTCTGTCTCTGAAATCAATTGTTGTACTTTCTTCTCCTTCTAGAACTGAGCTTGCTGAATAAAATTTTAGAAAATGAGTTAAGATTTTACTTGGTAGTCATATATTCTGGATACTTAGATCTCATATTTAACAATTTAGATATCAATAGTGTCCAGTATCTGTGTCCCTGCACACTTAGGTTTGCAAAAGTCTTTGGATTAACTTTGAATTCTGCTCTACTCTTGTACAAAGCTGCAAGACAAAGAGCTTAAGTACACATCACTTAACCCTGGCACAGCCTTGAAACATTGGTTACTAAGCACTGGTCCAAGAAAAGATTTTTTTTCCTTTAAGAAAAGATTCCCCCCTTACCTGCCCCCACCACTGTCCCCAGGTGGATGTGACTACTCCGGATTTCAAGTTAAGCATTAATTTATGTGTTTGGATAAATTACTTCAAGCATCTTCTGTTTTCTAAAATAGTAAGAGCTTTCTCCTATCTTTCAGCTCAGTCCCAGCTACAACCTTTATTTTTAGAACTATCATTAATGTTTATGGGTGTCACTATAGCTTAGAAAATATTCCTACACAAATCTATTCAGAGATTTTTTTGGTGGTTACAAACCTTACTTGTCATAATTTGAATTTTTTTAGGTAACAGTGTAAGGTCTCCCTCTTTATACTATACCTATATGTCATCTTTGGTATAACAGACATTTAAATTTTGGCCCACACAATACATTTTTTTTTACAAATACAGTCAAGCTCCATCAGTATGAAAAATGAGATGGAACAAGGTAGAACACGAAAAATATGTATATGTGAAGGTAACTGGCAGTATCAAGAAAATGTTGAAAACACAGATATCATTTGATTAAGTTTCATGCTGATTCATAAAACTGTCCATAGGAAGTATGATGCTAATGTAGTGTGGTATCTCTTAGGAGTTTCTAATTCACCATGATTATAAAGCTAGATGAGGCTGCTTGTGATGCTGTTGCCTGGGGCATAAGAATTCTGCTAATTCCAGATACCAGTGTTTACTGTGAAGTGATCTCTTTGGGGAGGAAGACAGCTATTCACATGAGTTATTTGAAAACAGGGATTTTACTGTACCATTTGAATATTTTATATAAGAGAAATATTAATGACTTGTTTGTTTTATTAAACCTTACCATTGGTTCTACTCATTTCACCTGGTTTTAGTGACCTAAAAATATTCTCATCTCTTCTGCATTTGGAGTTAGACTATTTCTGAATTGTTAGACTAGTTCTGAATAATTAAGACTAATAGTCCCAAATGTACCCTACTTGTGTTGTATAGGATATGGAGGCAAGTAAACAGAATTTTTGTTCTGTGCCTGACACTAGAAAGAATGGACAACTTGCTTGATATCAGTCAAAATTGGAAAAAAAAGGATAGAATCACTTTGGATCAGCTGTATAGTTATCACTTGGAAATTATTTTTCTTTAATTGTTAGTTCCATTTAACTTTTATTCATTTTTTAACTGCTGATTTTAAAACAGAAAAGTTATTTCAAATGAAAAAGCCAATATTTAATTTTGAAATGAGTAAAAAAAAAAGTAGTGGTACTGTAAAGGATACTTTTCATACAGAGGATGAATGATTTGACATTGGGAAATAATCTTTTTTGTTCAAAACTCATCTGAATTCTACTGCAGACTTGCTCATGTTTTTCCTCGCTCCCAAAACTCATGTTTGAACCTAAATAAAAATTTTCATCCATCTCTAGCAACATAAGACTGAGAGCTTTGTCCCATCGCCAAGAAACTAAACACTTATCTAAACTTAGATTTCTAATTCCATGTTTACTCAAGTAAATAGAATTTTATATTTTTATACCGTTATAAGCCTGAATACAGATAGACTTTCTATTTAAGAGCCAGAAAGGTGTGCAAGTAGTACTTTAGGCAGTAACAGATGAAGAAAGTATATTCATGTAATGCCAACATGAGACCTAATATAGTGGGTAATTAAGCCAGCCAGTCTCCCCAGAATTGCCATATCCATGAAAAAACTAGAACAGGGTAAATCATATTTGTAAGTTAAATGGTAAAAATAATGTTTTGGTCATTTTTTACTGAAATACCCCAGATGAGCAGCCTTTGAAAATTTTCTGTTGAGATAGCATAAAGGAGGCTTGACTTTAGGTGTGTTGATTTAGCCACCTTCTAAATATCAGGGCATTTTAAGATATGGCACTAATTTTTAATACTTATTTTTTGCTTGCAAAGTAACTTCTATAAAATACAATATTAGGATTATGCTATGTAAATTTTGAGCGTAAAAAAAGAAATAGCAATAGAGCTTAGCAACATGAATTGTGTGTGATCCATTCACCTTGTAATTTCAGTTAGAACTGGAAACTTTATTCAGTAATTGCAAAATAAGCACAGATGGAGAAAGCCAATTACCAGAGCAACACCCCAAGTAGAAAGTGAAGTAAGTTTTTGTCTGTAAACAACAAGCAGCTTATTCAGAGAAGCTGCTTACTCTTGGCATTGCAGCAGCTTTCAGCCTTGATAGTGAAGGCAGGATAGGAAACGGTGTCACAGAACAAAGGTGGAGAGAATTAGTGAATGTCACAAAGAAACATGAAATAATTATTCTTTGTGTGATAAAGTTATTGTAGATTCCTGGCAACAAGTGATGTGTAGAAAATCTATTGCAGTGCATTTGCCCTCAGTGTAGAGTGATTGACAAAAGGAGGTGGCCCAATTAATCTTGCCTAATTTTAGGTTCTTAATAAAGGTGCCTAAATACAATGTCTGCTTGCCTTTACCTTCTTTTATAGTCTGTAGGGAAAGATAAGTACTTTCAGAAGGTAAGTCAGCTCACCTGAGATTTGAGTCATCCTTGGAAATGCTGCCTTGCCTTAACTGTAAAGGGAAACTAGAATAATGTGGCTCCCCTATTAACTGCCTGAAGCTCACAGATCAAACTGATTTCTATCAATGTGGAGGTCTTATCCTAGCCCTATCCAATCTGCATAATAATGCGCTCAAGCTAAGGTCCTGTACTTGCTGGAGAATGATCCCTGGACTATAATTCCAGGTTTGTTTTTCTGGACAGACAGTGGAGGTGGTCTGGGGGTGGTTCAATAGACACTGCTGAACTATGACCAAAGGAAGACTGGGAGGTAATTTGTTATCCATGTATTGCATTTGTAGGAAAGATTATTTGATACTAGACAACTGTTTGCCAGGGAAAGCTGTAATAAAGTAAAAAATATTTAAATGAAATTGAGATAAACTATTGGACATGAAACTTCTTCCCCTATTCCTGGTAAAAGCCATATACCACTGACATCAAAGAATGTAAATGGGGTGTAAGGCTGTATGTGTTTTTGTAATTGTTGGTTTCATCTGATGTGGGTCAAATGTAGCAAGAGCCATTGGGTTAAGTAGTGCTTCTGCATATGTTCTTAATATTATCTTAGAGGAGGCTGTAAATAAACATTGCCTCACAGTGCTATGACTGTCTCCAACTAGCTCTATGGCCTCTTCTGTTTGCAGCTATACATTGCTGCAGATGTGAATTAATCATTGCATCTCTTTCTGCCAAAGTTCCAGCTGGGTGTGTTTCAGTTCAAAGTCCCCAGCTGCTATTAGGCTGCAACTTCTCACACCAGGAGAAAATTTGATGTCTTTAAAAGTTTAATACTGCTTTGAAAACATCCCATGGTTAAGCATCCCATGACCCACTTAGGGGAAGATGAGCTCACTACTCATTGTTATGCACGGAGTGACAGTTTACTAGAAAAACCTCTTAGAGCTGCTTTCAAAGCACAGTGGTTGTGTTGGAAAGGAGAGGGAGTTGTAAAACTGTTGTTCATTAGCATTTCTTTCAGGTATCTCCAAAACCAACAAAGATACTTTTGAAGATGAAAAATGTTGTAGGATCTTGTTTCTTTCCCAGCAGTCTGAATAAACGCAAACACTAGTGAGCAAAGGCAGTTGTAAGCCTATATTTCAGTGTAGTCCTTGAAATAGGAAGCCCTCAAAATCAGATGAGTTTCCATTTCTGCAGTAAGAGACCAGTAGGTAAAAGTGGGGCTAACCCTAAAGGATTCCCTCTAGCAAGAACTGAAATAATCTTTATTGCTTATTGCTCCTCTGCTCCTCTTTAAAAAGAAAGGCAGCTTCAGTTATTTTTAACAGCTAAAAAAGTTAACTAGCAGGTTAACTGTCAAACAAAAGCTTTGATCTTAAAATTCAAGTTTATTTGTCTCTGTTTTATGGATATTGTATTTTATCCCATCCAGCTGTGCTAGATAGGTGCTTTGTGGAATGCTACTTTAGCAAAGCAAGGGAAGAAAGAATTTAGTGGGACAGATCATTTGGGAGATATCACTCTTCTGTTTGAGACGTTACTCAGCTAACTATCTGGACTTGAGTGTTTTTCAGTGTCTGCTTCCTGAATCGTTACAGACCAAGTAGTGGTGTTTGAAGGACTGTGTACGTACATGTGTTAGCCATCCTGTTTTGGCTATATTTTACTCAGCATTTATGCCCTGATACAGGAGTTCCCTTTTTGAGGAAGCATTCTTCACTAACAGACCTGAATTTGATTGTGAGCAAAGTGAGTCTTAAAGTCAGTATCTCATTATTGGGATCTCATTCAGTTGTAGTTCAGTGGAAAGCTTTACTCATGGTGGTAGAAGTCTAACAAAATTGTATGATTTGATAAGGTATCTGCCTTTCGAATATACAGTGTCTCAGCAGCAGCTCTGTAGTTTTCAAATACAATTTTGTCTGCTACTTGGCTTCATCCTCAATTAAATGTATTCCAGGGTCAGGTCCAAAATCTACCTCATCAGCTTATTTTTCTCCAAAAGTAGTTTTCCATTATTTTTTTCTATAATTGCTTAAACATTTTTGGGTATAGAAAAAATCATATAGGTGTTTCAGGGTTTTTTGTGAAATAGTTCAACACTGCCAAGTCCAGCCAACAAAATTTTTTGGACTCTGAAAATTTGAGGGTTTGAAGAATATATAACATAGCGGATTCTGGGTTTTGCCTTCTGGATTTTGAGCCTTTGGATGGGTAAAATTTTCAGATTTTAGAAAGGCAGTGAAGTTTCTTGAAGAGATCTGAAATTATTCTTTGTACCTGTAGCTCCTGCAAAATTTGTGATGTGCAGTATCCTTAGCCTGTTTGGGGCCATAGCACTGGCATTTTCTCTTTTTCTGTTAATTCTTTCTGGAAGTTGGAGTAATATATCATGCCATGATTAAAAAAAAATGCCCTGGCACATGTTTAAGTGTCTAGACTTCTTGTTGTTCAGGAGAAGGTATGTACTGTCTAAAGCCTGAAATGCATACTGCAGTTTCCTTATACAAAGACTGACAACTTTGCTTTATATAATGAAGCAAGCTGGATGACAAAATTCCATGAACTTTGGAAAGTATCTGCCAGTTGAAAAAGGGTCATGATGCACAAGGAAGGATTTAGCTCAGCCTTATTTGGAGTATGACTGACTTTGTTCAGGTATTGCATGTAGCTCATGATGACAATGTTTTGCTGAATTGTCAGAAACATTTCCTTTGGTCACCACACCCTACCACAGATGGTTTCTATTGCTGCAGCTGGCTTAGCCAAAGGAACAAAGCCAGAGTTTGAAACTACAGTGCCAAGTGGCAAAGAACCACTTGGCTACTTCTGAAGTAAATCACATGTCTTCTGAATATTACAATATTCTACGTTACCCATATATAGAATACCTACAGAAAATAAAAAAATTAACTGGGCAGAAAGAGAGAAAAGTAACTACTTTTCGAGTGCTTGCTGCATGTATGTGACCCACAACCAAAGTTATGAAACAAAGCCACAATAGGAAAAGGTGGTAACTTACTAAGCTTTCTCTTATGCATGATAAAATTGGCCACAGAGCTGTGGGCATTAAGAAGGAAGAGACTATTTAACTCCATTATGGGATATTCCTTTAAAATACTCCTTGCAGAACTAGGGATAAGTCTTCTAAGGTTTATGCTTATAATAATGTTGCTAGTTTAATCTCGGATTTCTTGCCTGATAACTACACTGACCTCACGGTTGCTATCCCATGAATGTGGGATAAAACCACTTCCTTACTGATATTTGCTACCCCACGACCCTGTGGCAACTGCAGTAAGGGTTTGATTGCAGCAACAAGGCTGGAGTTGTGATCAAGGTGTATGTCTCTTCATCATTCTGTAAGTCACACCTAAAACTGCAGCATTACAGTACATGGTTATCACTGCATAGCTGACAAGGAAAGAGTGTGGGAGCTAAGACAAGGAGTAAAGTACAAAATTTCATGTAATGGATCTACAAATTTTATGGGATGTACAGCAGAAAGGAGACAATCTGTGCATAAATATTGGGATGTGTAAATGCAGATGAAAGGAATTAAGAAATGACCTCAATACAGAAATAAACTAATCTTTTCCCTGAATCACTTCCTTCCCAAAACTCTGAGGCTGTAGCCATATGCCCTTTCACAGCTGCCTTGATGAAGGTTACTAACCCCTTGTATCTGTCAGTGGACATGTTTGCATGATCATTTCTTAAGTCATTTGTTTGAAATATGCATGCTAAACAGCTGGAAACTGGTTAGGCTTTAATTTTGTTCACACAATGACTTTTGGCTAGCTGCTTTATATTGCCACACAGTGAGCAAGTTCCATTCAAATATGTTTAGTCTGACTTTCATACTAACTAAAACATACTAGCTAATATTTGGATGGGTTTCACAGCCATAAAAAAATTTTAATGTGCATTTGGAATTGTTACCTTTACAGATTTAGCAGCATCTCATATACTACTCAAACCCTCTTAAGAGAGTATGTGTTCACCTGAAATGGTGTACGCAGCTGAATCGTGCAATTTATGCTGGATGTTGTAGTGTTTATAGTCAACAAATGCAAAGATGGGAAAACATGAGGAAGTCATAAAGCAACATGAGAATGTGCACAGCATCACAGTTTCTATTTTTCTTTGAGAGCCTTTGGCAAGGCTTCTGAGACAGTGAGTTGGAAATCAATAGTAAATTTGTCTCTTATTTTTCTCATGTCTCTTTAGAACATGCCAACATACCTGTACTGCCAATCCTCCATCTTTTTTTGAAATGCTGTGTGGCGAGTTGTGCACCACAGAGCTATGTGAGCTTTGCAGCAGCATGATTTCAAACTGAGGGCATGGTATGTGCACATGCAAACTGGAGGAGGCCCCTTTAGAGGCTGCCTGTCTGCAGCATGGGTCTGGGATGCAGTGAATAGTAGGACCTGGCAGCATTTGGGTTCCATCCTGTAGTCCCTGACTGCATCCAGACAAAAAGCAAACAAACCAACAAAACAAATGTGCAACTGAGACAGACCATATGTTAGAGCTGAGCAAACTAGTTAGTTCTGTGGTATGCATCTATGTATGGCTTGCCTCAAATGACACAAGGAGGAAACACTGTGTGCTTCTGTCAGAGCCCAACAGCCTGCATGCTGTGGGCTATCCTTCCTTTACTGGTTTTTTTATTATCTATTAAAATGCTCTTTTATCTCTCTAGGATCTCAGCTGCTTATTTTTGCAGATGATTTACAAATACTAGATCTGGGGTAAATGTATGGGTTCAGTAGAAACCGTTGAGTTACAGAAGCTGAGAATCTGGCCTTTGTTTCCAGTTTTCACTGTGCGGCCCCAGTTAATGAAAAGTCCCCTTGTGAGCTTTTAAATATGACTATTTCCTTTGCTTGTAAAGTTACACAGATTCAAAAACTAACTTTTGAGATACAGATGGGCAAGTGTCTGCTGTCCCAGTGAAGAGAAAGCAAATTTTATCTGTTCTCCGGTAGTGTTTTACTAAGACACTGCAAAATGGACTCACTAATTTGCAGACAGATTTACAGATCCAGTAAGATGTTTTTTTGCTTTTTCTGATAATTAAGTTTTGGGTTTTGGACATGTAGAGCTACATTCATAGCATGCTAAAGTAGCTTACAAGAAGCATCTATGGGAACACATGTGCAAGTGCACTCACCATTCATGGTGCAGCTAGATGCAGGGTGAAAGGTTTTGTTGTGCTTATTTAGCAGAAAACTGGCTCCCTTTTGGAGTCACATGTGACTGTTCATTTTGGTTGTTCGTTTTATTTACTACCAGCAGTTACAGAACTTGATTTTTTCAGAAGAGTTTAGACTTGCCTGACTATTGTTTAGTTTTGCCACTGAGCTGGCAACAGAGTTTGGGTAAATCAGGATACTTCTGAAAAAATCCTTTCTTGTTACCTTGTCATTTCTGGGTTTTAGGATTTTGAAAAACATAGGAAACTTTTTAGTCTTTCATGGTTGACTGTCAACTTCAATTTCCTTTATTAACATACAAATACTTTTCATCGGAATTATCCTGTCCATGTGCTTAACTGTTAGTCCAAAGCAAATGTAAAGTAACATGACCTAATATAAACCCGTTTAATTTTTAGACTTGCATAAGGTGTTATAATCTAGTATCTGCCTGCAGGTAAGATTAGGCACGTGGACAGTTGATACAGCTCAAGTGACACGTGGTAACTTGTTTAACAATCATGTTAATTTTTGTTCATGTTATGTGACAGCCAATAGAGTAATCTCCTCTGCAATGATTCTTGAACCATGGGAAACATTTCAAATTAGGAAATGTGTTGCCTCTGTAAAGCACTCATTTGAGTGCTTGTGCTTTTAATTGTTTATTAATGCTATGCCCAGAAAAAAATTAGGCTAACTTCCATTTCAACTCATTCGGTCTAATCCTGTGTGCGAAGATTTGCCTGAGTTTTTACATACTGAAGAGGATCACAGAAGGACAAATATCTATCTGCTAATCTTTTGATAGGAAATGCTTAGTCTAAAAATTCATCAGCTCGGGGCTGTAAGAAAGACAAAATGCTTGGCTGTTTCAGGCAGGATTTAAACCATGAGTGGATAACACAAAAAGAGCATGTGTGAGTGTGTTTTAAGTAGTGAGGTAAGATTTATTACTAGGTTTTCATCCTGTATTTTTGCTAATTTCTGCCATAACTTTATTTGGAAGCTCACATATGGAGAGTGAAGTAAATTAATAAGTTAATTCTTCTCTTCCACATCAGTAAAGTATTTCATGCTTTTATAGCTTTGTCTTGCTTTATGTGACCCAATTAAAGGAGCCTTTGTCCTTTCTTTTGGAAACCACATTGCTGACTTTGGGATCAAATATTCTTGTTAAGAGTAGCACAAAACCCAGGAAATTTTAACAGAAACCTTTGCTGATTAACTCACTAATGTTAGATGTAATTTGCGTGTTCTCTATGGGCAAAGAATGTTTAAGCATTTCTGACTTATCCTTTGAGTCACAGGTTCCACTGAAATGTTCTTCATAGGTTGGCTGCTAGTTCTGTTATTGGATCAGCAGTAACTGCTATTTTTCAATCACATTTCTGGTTCACAGTTGTCCTGAAATGGTTTCCACACCTCTGGATTTTTGTAAAGTCGCAGCAACTCAAAGACAGCAGATAGTAATGAAAGTACTCAAATTGTGAATCACTGCCTGGAAGGGGAAAAATGCTATGCTTACAACTAGAATCAACAGCTGAATTCAGTTTATTTGGCAATTCAAGTAGGAATTTGGAACTGATAATAATAATTTTGAAAATGTGCTTCCTGATTGAAACAAATCTGCTTTTCTTATTTCAGTCTCAATCCAGAAAATGGAGTGCCCAAGTATGACAAAAGGGTAGCTGCAGATTTATTTATGGCCTGATCACGGTTAAGAAGTATCAGAATCTAATACGGAAACTTTTTTCTCTAAAGCCCTCAGGCCAAATTGTCTACCCCAGAGGTTCAGGTACCTGAATATACTCACTCCACCTAGCAGTACACAAGCAAAAAAAAAATTCTCTATCTTCACTGTCAGATCACTGAAGGTGGCATTGTGGTTTTAACTCTGTTCTAACTTGTAATTGCTGATGGTTATCAGCAGACAGCAGAGATACGCATGCTAAATATTTGGGACTCATTCTGACATACAGAACACCAGGAATTCCCATTAGAAGTTTCAAGCCAACATCCACATGGACTGTATATTGATATAGCTCCATTATTTCCAGCAGAATGATACTGACTGTCAGCAGGCCAAAATAGGTCAGATGTTTCAGTTAGGGTCCCCAAATGCAAGTCAGACTATGCATTGGAAGACCAGTGGGTTGAGTTTCAGGTTATTGTTTTCGGAGCACTAGTAGTTGGAACATGTTCTGTAGCAGTGGAAATACACTACCACTGCTACAGACATACTTTTGTTTGCGCATACATCAGGCACGTTGCCTGATGGCCAATTCATTCATAATGAGTCAAATACTACGCAGAAAGACTGAATTGGAATGTGACGTTCCTGGAATCAAGTACTGCTCAGGGTATTTCTGATTGACTCTTAATAAATCACTCTTCTCCTTTAGCTGTAAAAGACTTAAACAAGTGTATATTGTATTTTTCTTATAAAACTCAAAAGAAATAGTTTGCCAAACAAACTTTTTCTGGGTAGATACATATAACACTTCTCAAATCTCTCTTGATCTGTAATAATTCTTCCTCGTTTAGTTTCCTTCACTTGCAGATACTGTTACAGCAAAGTTAGTATAAGCAAAACCCTGCATAAGGCTCAAATTTTAAGCTGTTGTAATGCCTCTAAGTACGGAAACTAAAATCATGAATGGAAAGATTTGTAAGTTACTTTCATAGAGAGTTTCACCACCTAAATGTCAGTTACAACTAAATTACTACTTGCAGTCTCCTTTGCCTATATTACAGTGAAAGTGAAGACATTTCCAAGGGCTGTAGATGTAATGCCTTTCCTGACTGCATCCTTCTCTTAGACACACACAGAAAATTCTCTTCTACAAGAGCCTGACTCAGTCCATCTGAAAACTTTTGATGTGTTTCTTTCCTGATTACAGCCATAGTAGGTGCCCAGTAGTAGCTTAAACATTCAAAAGAAAGTTTTATAAACATAACAGAGCAACTATATTGGCTATGAGTAAGCATGCAAACTGTTAAATTACAGGAAATGACTGGAAATAATTTTAACCAAAGTTTCTGCTTACCTTCTTCAGCAAGTGCTATGAAAGGCACGCTCCCTAGAATGAAGATGAAGAATTGAACTTTAATAAACATCTTTAGTCTGCTTAGAGAATAGCTTTCCAATCCTGAGACCAGATGGATTCAAATTCTGATTTTTTTAATAGATGAGGAGAATTGAGATCACAAAAAGAAATCACTGCAAAAATTACTTTGGTATTCCAAATATTCCTTTAACTGCTGTAGTCTGAAGGGGAAAGGTTTTCCCAGATGATACTCTACAGCTAAAGAAAACGGAGTGGAGTCGGCATTATTTTCTTTAGCCAAGGGGTGGGAGCATGCCTAAGGTGGTCCTCAAAGAGCCAGGCCCGCCCTCTGCACTCTGTTTGGTCAGCACTAAAATTATGATCTCAGCCCAGGTTTAAAGTTACAGGAGGTGCTGTGGCTTTCAGAAGACTTTTATTTAGCAAAAGGGGAAAGTGTGTTTAGACAGAGCGAGGTGTTCAGGGAGTTCCCTCCCTTCTGCAAACTGTCCTTAAAAAATACTTAAGGAACAACACTAAGGACATTTTTCTTATTTCCAGCAGTGAACTGGTGATTTTTTATTTCAAAGTGAGCCCCCATGTTTATCTGAGCAAGTGCGGTAGTGGATGTCCATTTAGGGATACTGAAATAATTTTAGGGCAAGTTACTTAATTCTGCAGTAAATACTGTCTGAATTTTTCTGTCTGTCTAAGGCTCAGCTTGTGTCCTCAAGTGACATCCTAACTGTACGCTAGCATTTATCTCTGCCCACAGGCTTGCTGGTCTCAGTGTACTAATATCACCCTACAGAGAGGATTTTTCCTTTTTGTATGTAACCATTAGTAGTACAGCTGTACAATGGTCTGTACAAGACCAGTTACTTTTTTCTTGTGTATGTTTCTGCGCATCAGTATTACGTGGCATGTAGGCAAGACTAGATTAACATTCTTGCCAACATCTGTAACAGATACTTTTTCTCACAAATAATGGCTGTTAGGAACTGGGACTGAAGCAGGGCTTAGAGCAATGATTTATATTAATCCTTTTCTGAATCTTCCCTTGTCTTGAGCAAGTAATAATCTACTGATTTACATCTATTTAGGAATGTGGTGAGTTGTACTTATTGCTCACATGTGAACTAACTATGCCAGTGTGCCACATAGTTGAGCGGAGGAAGTATGTGACCTCCTTCCCTCCCTCAGTTTCTGTGCCTTGAAATGCCGCACTGCTAGGACATCAGACCCTGAAGCATAGCAGCAGAAGCATGGATTTCTTTCCTTTCTGCTGGCAGTTGTGGAGGAGTTAACCTCTGCAGAAGACTGGGGCAGACTTGTGGGAAAAGGTTTCTATTTAAAAAAAAAAAAAAAAAGCCTGACCATGGCCAGGGTGTTGTGGTCTGTGAATGTGAGTCAGAGCCCTCATTAAGACCCCGCAAGGTTTTGCGGTATAAAGAAGCAAAGCAAGTCTAAATGTAAGCAGCAATAGTGATGCAAAGAGGGCTGCAGATGGGGCTTTTCATTACTGCTGAAAGTGATAGGTGCCAAAGGAATTTGTTAGCTGTAGATATAAATTATGTTCTTAGTATTGAAGATCTGAGAAGCATGAAAACATTAAATGCTAATGCAAAGAAACAAGAGGCAATATCGACTTATTGTCTTTAGAAAACCAGTAAAAAGTATTTTTAGAATTTCATTCCATTTTCTTCAAAGGCTATTCCAAAGAGCTTTCATCTTTATGAATATTCCTGTAAACAAATTTGTCTCAGGACTAGGAATAAGCCTTTCTGAAGAAGGATAAGCTATTTGCTGAATTAAATAATGTCTTCCTTTAAACTGTACTGTATTCTAGATATAGAACTGGAGCTCTTAGGCTTTCAGGAATTGGAGATGTCAGAGTTCGAGTGGCTACTTCAACACTTCTTAACTTTTTTTATTCTGTCAAATAAGGAATAGTTTCTCGCATACCAGCTTATTTCTCCTGCTCCAGCCTATTCCTCAAAGAAAAACTCTTTAGATAGATTTATTGAACTATGAAGAATTTAATAAAATCAGCTTCACAGTGCAGTAACAGGAAAGAAATTTGCCTACAGATGCAAAACAAGTTAGTGGAAAAGCTAGGAATGTCTTACAATCTCACCCTAAGATGACAATTAGTTCCGCAAGGACATCCATGACAGGAACTTGCCTTCTAGTGAGGACTGCATCTTGCTGAGTAAGGAGGTTAAGGCTCGGAGCCATTGCTGAGCCCTGTGATTTAAATGATCAACAAAACTTTTTCAGAAGAGCCAATATACCCTTGGGACAGGGTATGGAGCCAGAGAGAGATGAGGGAGAAGTTTTCTTCTGAACTGTACCAAATTAAGTTCATTTTTTTTAATGAAACTATAGTTCACTGTATTATAATTCTGATAAGCCAATAGGTTTTGAGAAAATAAAGGAGTTATTCTAAGGTTCTGATTTAACAGTCTGTCTGTTTGAAGCAGCACTTAATACTGTGGGCTGTTTGTTTCAAAATAGAAGGTGAGCGCATACCTATATGTAAGTGTCTGTCTTTGCTGATTGGGAGTGAATTTGTGCATGGGCTCAAATGCTGTAATGAAATGAGGTTTAGGTCTATGCAGAGATATTGGTCTTTTTTGTTCTGGGCGTGTTATGACAATTCCCGCAAATTTCCAGGATATGAGTGTGTGGGTCACCTTTTTTTTTTTCCTCCTGTGTGTTTTTAATCACAGTGGTTTAAGGGAGGAGGTGGAAAGGGTCTGCAATACAAGCAACCCTTATGTTTTCATTTCATAATCTGTTGTTTCTGTCTGACCATGTCAGTCCTTTGTACAGCTTTGAGAGGCTTAGGCTGTCTCTAGTTCAGTAAGAGCAAAGAATGAAACATAGCTGGGGGAGGAAAAAAATAGTGACTGTATCCTGCGGAGTGTTGTTCTGCCTCAGTGGCTGAAGTCATGTGGGATGATGTGTTTTCCCCGGAATCAGTCAATGTTGCACTACGAACCTGGGAGCACTGAAGTCAATGGAAGACTCCCTGTTGTCATAAACAGGCTTTGAACAGCAACTCCAGTGTCCGGAAGGGCAGCCTTGCTGCTGCTAAGAGGGAAGTTGTGCAGGGGGTAAATGCAGGCAGTTTGATTTCTGTGACTGTATGACTATGTGTACAGTTGCCTGCAGTATTAGGGTCGGTCAGTCTGCCAAAGTACACTCTTCTGAAAGTGTAGTGCTTTATGATGATCTCTGGTATTGGTATTGCCCTATAACTGGCAATTTGTCTGACAGTTTATCCTGGAATTGATTGCATTTCTCTGCTGAATGAAATAATCTCTGTGTGTACATTTAATTAATTTACAATGCAAAAACCTAGCTCTGGATTTCCTTTCCCTGCAAGTGAATGTTACTGTGATCCAGAAAGTAAGGAATACTGCATAGGAGAAAGCGTGACAATGAATTCTGGGGACAATGCTGATTTGGCTTCTGGGGTAAATGGGCTGGAGAGGAGAAGGGACTGTTGTTATAGAGCTCCAGGTGTAGCATGAATTTGTTAATTGTACTTCATCTCAGATGACAATAAAATTATTAACCATTTTCCTGAAATATCTTGGGAATGATTCCCCTTCTCACTACAGCTATCTCTAAAACACAAGGAATTACATATATCAAGGCCTAAACTTTTTAGGGCCATATTACCAGAATTGATATTTGATTTTTTTTTAGAAACCCTTTGAGGACACCTGCATCTTCTAGGACTGTTCAGAAGCACCAAGCATGCAGAGCTCCTGTAAATTGAGCCTGTGCATGCCTGTCCCTTCTGCAAACCAAGGCTCTAGTGTCTCAAACTGGACAGAAAATAGTTTGTGTACAGTTTTGGGTTGCGTATCAAAAGAAGCTGCCTAAACATCAGTTATGAAAAATGCAACCTATTAATAGAATTTGCTTGCTATTCCCGCTTCCAGAAGAATTTGTTTTGTGGGCACTCTCTGCTTGTGACTTACACAGTATTTTCTAAGAGTAAATCTATGTAAAGGATTCAAAAACTGAGATGGCCAATTCTATACAGCGTGATTTGCTGAAAGATTACATCACAGTAAAGCAATGTTGCCTTATTGAAAGGTTATGAAAAAATGTAACTATCATTCTGGGTCTCCTCTTTCAAGTGATAGAACATTTCCTCAAACTGAATTGGGTGTTTTTGTATTTCAGTACCTGCCAAAAGGGGATGGGGTTTGGCTGCCAAGGGAAAACAGGAAATGGTTTGAAAATTAATAAAGCTTGCAGAAAACAGTTTTTATGCTTCTGACCAAATATTGCAGGGCCCACAGCTGCCCCTGGGGTACAGAAACAGGAAATTTGGCAACAGAAAGAGACAGTATCGTGTAAGTTACAGAGCAGATTTGCAAAGGATATTATTAAATTGGATGCTTAATTTACACTTTTTTGGAGTGTATTTTTAGTGAAAGAGTAGGAAGGGAAAATACAGATTTACTTTCTCTGTACTGGAGACATTGTAAGTGAAGATTTTGCTTGTACTGGAGATGGTACTGTGGAAAGAGAAATTCTAGCAGCACATGGAGCTGCACATTGATGGAAAATTCTGTAGTAAGTCAGGCAGAAGCCAGGATGTTCAAATCTGTCACCATGCTACAGGCTGTGACAACTTGTGGGACAGTAGAGGGATAATATGGATATTCCTTTTCAAGAGATGATACATTTGTGTGGCCTTTTTATAGGTGTGTATATAGAGAGAAGTCATCTGTGCATGTAGGTGCCCATACTCAGATCTACGTAGTGGATGTTAAACTGAGAGTATGGATGATTGTTTCCATCTTTTGGGGTTATTTACATGGAAGTCGAAGATTCTTATAAGGCTTTTGCAGATGGACCTGTGCCCTCAGAAATGGCTTTAACCTTCCCTTATTCACAAATTGTTAAAGTTGAAGTCCATCATACCTCTTCATTAACTTGTGTAGGCCTTAAAAAGCAATGGCTTTGTGGTAGCTTTTGGTTTTGAGTCACAGTGCTTTTAGTTTCTAATTTCTGGAAATGCATTTTGTATGCAAGATATGAGAATACATATTACCCTCTATTTAGCTTTTAAAATGGCAATCCAGAAGTTTTTCATTGGGCAGCTATCAGGGAATGGGAGAATCAGAGGATGCTGCTTTCACCCTCTTTGTTTCAGGCAGCCTTTCCTGTCAGACAGGGATGCCGCTTCTTATGTGAAGTCAGACTTGCAGCTGATATAAGGCAGAAGAAGAATTCACTGCTTGAAAAGTAAAATGTGTCCTATAGAATGGGATTGGTGTTAGTATTGACAAACTCAAATATTCGTATTATGCAGCTATTTTGAAGATAGGCAACTATAAATCAAATCCTGTTCCTTGACCATCTGTGTTCCTGACTGTAAAATATTATGTGCACAGATGTGTGAGCAACCCTAGCTGTCAGATGTAGAGAAGAGAGATTACTGAATCAGAAAACTGCAACAATGCTTGAAGTTGGAGATCTTAAGCTAGATTAGTAATGATATTTATCAGTCAGTTTGAGATGAGGCTAGATTTTCAGCTGATATAACTCAGTTTCACTGAAATTAATATATACCAGTGTTCACAATCCAGCACTGCAATCTGTGGGGCATAGAGGCAACCTAAAATATTTTATGATCTGATAAATGGGCACACACTGACCCAGTGCCTCTGGGCTATACAGCAGTCTGGTGGAGAGTGCAGTTCTGAAGCAGCCTGGTTCCATCCTAGCCAGGAAATCTAGATATATTGAATTGACTCTCAAACTCCTGTTTAAGGGAAAAGAAGTAAGCATCTACACTTGCAATAGTTTCATTTTAGACTTATGGCAATTGTTCTTTGTACAAGCCGCTTTTCTCCACAATGCCATTTTGGTCGGTTCTAAAAAGATTTAAGATGGACTAGGAGAAGAAAAGAATAAAGAGAGCTGCACAGTATTTTTATAAAAGAGTGAGTTGATCTATGTAAAATGTCAAGATTTCTCTATGGTGTTTTGAAGCCTGTGGTTTGGTGTTGAGGTGACTATTTCCTGCTTTTATCACTTCAAAATTGAAATTTTTTTGTTTGTACTGTAAGGCTCTTCATTAGAACCAGATGAATTCGGGCCATTTAACACAAAAGCATGAATTTTAGTCTTTTTTTAAAAGTAACACCCTTGCCTACCTGAAGCAAAGTACTGGCTTGAAGGGAGTAGGACACATGTAATGGACAGTCTACACTGCCTTTCTCAAGAGACCATGGGTGTTGGTGGCTTATAAAGACCCCTGGAGTAGAGCTGCTCAGCTGCTTTCTGGATAAATCTTTCTTCTAAGAGTGAAGTTCTCTGGGGACAGAGTCCTGAAAACATAAACTTCACTGAATGCAACAGGTTACATACAGTGTAAGAGTTGATTGTATGGAGTGGGCATGGTCCCGAGGACTCAGAGTTGGGATTTCTGTCAGTAAGTACTTTATCCAGAAAAAGTCTTTCCAAAGTCTGCCAGCAGTTGTCTCTACGTGACATACAATGGAGTGACTCAGAGTTAAATATGGAATGCCCACTCTTTACTACTTTTAAACCTGTGGATGACCACCATGTATTTAACAAAAAATTATAAGGTTGACGTAGGTTTTCTTAGCTCAGGAGTGTTCTTTTAACTAGAACAGTTATATAAGGCAAGCAACATAGCAGTGGAGCCAAAAAGGGGGGAAAACACACATATTGTGTACTCGGTCTCTCACTTACTACAGAACGGTTCTATGAGTTTGCTGCTTAATACTTTCACTGCTTTTCTGGGGAGTTTATACAGATGAAGCAAGCGTCTGTCATTAGGAATTTACATGTCCTCATTTTTTGTTAAATACACATTGTGTTAGTGTGCTGAAAATGCACCCAAAAATGTTGTAATCCTGACAATGTGGCTGAGATCACACCTGCTTGGAATTGGGCAGAACCCAGCACAGTTCCTGTACTGTTTGAAGCCATACTGCGTCCCAGCAGCCAGGCCATCAGCTCTCTGGACATCTTCACATGGGGCAGGATTTGCCTGGGTTTACAAGGCTATGGGCAGAGTAAGGCATACACAGCATGTGGGTGCAGCCAATTTTTCTGTAAATGAGTAATTGTCTCTTCCAATAAGCTTGTGTGTCTTCTAGAAGAAATTAAATGCACATGGATGAATAAATGAGAAATACTACCCCCATTAAGTCCCATAACAAAACTCCCATTTCAAGTCTGATTTTAGGGAGGAATCACATATAAAAGAATGGTTTCTTTTCCTTTCTGTATACAAAGCGTTTTCCCAAGAACAAGCAGCTTCACAAAGGAAGTGCGAAGATGAACAAAAGCTGGTAGAAAGAATAGTTGTGTTTCAAAGTGGGGGAGAGCAGGCAGGGGCAGAAAAGCAGGCTATGGATAAGGAGTGAGCGCAGAGTGATGTTCTCCAGCAGCCTTTCCTGACTCTGTGACACATTTCATATAACTGGGACTTATCTACAAATAATAGAAGCGAATAGGCAGAAGATGACCATCTACATAGTGCTCTGCAGCCACGAGAGGGAGTGGTACGTTCATGGGCGCTGTTTTGTTTAACATGTACCCACTGCAGGGCTGGATTCCACCACGTTTCCAGTCCCAGTGGGGAAATTGAGCAGGGAAATACGCTGCAGACAGTAAGGTGTTCTGGGCTGCAATTTTTTTATCCCATCTTCAAGCAGCAGCATGTTTCTCCACCCTGGCTACACATCCAAATGGCTATGAAAATACACTCTTTGGTGAAGGGTTCAGTGAAAGAAATAAGGCATAGTGATCTTTCAGCAGTAGAAACCATGGGTCGTCTTGAAATGACAGTCATTGTGGTGACCCCAGCTCACCTGCTGACCAACAACCAAATTCAACAGATAGCAGTAATTTGAAGAATTTTATTAAGGGGCAAAGCCTACCTCAAATGAAAATAAAACTGAGGACTGAAATCAGGAGGGGATCATGGATATTTCAGCTATTTTCCGAAATCTGAATTTGTTCACGTATTATTCCACTGGCATATAGCTGAATCATGTACTGTAATCTCTTAAAATGAGATACTATAGCACTGAATTTAATAAAGGGTCTCAGCTACAACTGCAAATGCTTTGTCTAGGAGATACTAGACTAATAGCATGGCTTTACAAATATTTTTGCCAAATGTTTATAATATTGGATTGTTTTCCTGAAAAATAAAAGTGAATAAATATCATAGCAAGGGAAAAAAGACCAGCAAAGGACATCAAAACCATCTAATGAATGTTTGTTGTAGATTTTTATTAGATTTATTAGATTCTGGGCTTGATTTTTCTCTGAACTACACTATAAATCATTTATATCTGGATAAAATGAAATGATGACTTCAGAATGTGTAGAGGGGTGGAGTCCCAGTCTGAGTGTAGAAGGTGGACCTAGAGGAATGCGATTAAACTGGAATCCACATAGACCTTATCTTTGCGTTACTCAAAGCAGTGCAGGATATCACTTTTTGTGATATTAGCTTGTCAGTAATAACTTGGGGGAGAGAAGGGAAGCTAGTTCAAATGCAGGATTTTTCTGTCCAAGGGGTAAATTAATTCATACTTTAAATTAGGAAATAAATGTTTTATGCTTTGCTCTGTATTTACAAGACCTGTCTTGCATAAACTAATTCTAGGACACAAAGGAGGAGGAGATAGTTGCTCTCTTGGATGCCTGCTCACCACGTTAATAGCCCCAAGCCATCTACATGCGTATTCGGATCAAGGCACTATTGTATTGTTAAAATATAAATATTTAAAAGCCCATGCCTCTTAAAATAGAAATGCTGAAAGCATTTGAGGTGAATATCATTTAACTTTAAAGCTCCATCCTGTTGCTGCTTCTAGTTATTTCCATACGAAGCAGTGGGGAAACCGAAGCACCTAGTGCTGTAGTGTCTTTTCCAAGGTTACACAGTAGGTCAGGAGTGGAAATAAGTTTTGCAGATCCTTCCTGTCTCTATTCTATAAATTATTTCATTAAACTGAAGGAATGGATTAAGAGGGGTTTTCTTTATTGGAATGTTAATATCTTCTTAGTTTCACTGCAGGAAACTGAATTAGAGGACTGTGATTCATGTATTTGTAGGCATAGGCAGCTGCACACCAAGTACAATACAAAGAATATTAATAATTTTAATCATCTGCAAGCACTATTGATAGTACAGCATCTTTCATATCAAAGAAGATTATTCCAAAATTAAGGGATTTAGATCCACTTATCTTATACCCTGTATATCCCTAAGTCTTAGCAGTTTTATCCCTTCCCTGTTCAAAAAGGGAAACTGAGGCCCTGATGTATTACACTGTAAGTGTGAGTAAAGGTGATATGCTGGGGTTTAGATGGATTTTTTCTTTTTTTATGTTGCATAAAACTGTGTTCATCTTACTCCAAAACTAGTCATTAAAACACTTCTCAGTGGTACAACTTGAAACTATATTCCTTTTGCCATCCCATAGAATAGCATGTAATACCTGGTTGGAATAGTAGCCAGAGGAGATGCTTTGCTGGATGACATGTGATGACTTATGTCATTTTGGTGAAAAGAAAGGCCCCACTTATAGGGATGCAACAACAGCAATGTAACAAAAAGTAATTTTAAACTAAGTGCATCTCCCACCACCATCAAAATCTTTCATTGTTAGTAACTCCAGAGATTTTTATTGCCAGGTAACTTTTAAGGAGGACTGCACAGATGCTGTTTCAATGCCTTGACAGCTATTCCATGCCTGCATCCACGATAGTCACATAAATGCTTTGACACTGATACAGCGCTACTGTCTGATAGTTTTGAATAATGGGACTGCTTTTATGCACCTACTGAGAAAACTTCCAACCATCCTTAAAACAATTAAAACCTCCTTGATAAAGGAAGAACAGAAAGCTAGACTTGTATTTGAGGAAAAGCAAATAAAGTGTTTATAACACAAAATCTGCATCAAAAGAAGCCACATGTGTAATTTTAGCAAGTGTTTGCCTAGCTTCACCAGAAGGAACTAAGTAATTTGTATAAGTGTCTATGTCAAGAAATAAATTGAAACCTTTCATTATATGCTTAGATAAGATATTTCTGACCATAAGTTATAGGAGATGACTTTTTGGAAAACTCAGAAGATGATATCCTACTGAGGAATATCATGGAGGAAATGTAAGAATTAACAAATTAAATCCCTGGTTAAAATTGAAAACACTTTCTAAAAAAACCCCAGGAATTAGCAGTTAAAATTAATTTTTCAATTTTAGTTTTTGTTGGAAGTGTTTTGTTAGACACTTTTGGCCTCTCTGTTTTTGGTCTGCAGCCATTCCATTATCCCAGAAATATCTTTTTGCATATAGCACAGCCTGAGAAAAAGGAGAGTATACTACATACTACATGAACAATATCTTTACCATATTCATCTTCTGTGCCATTAACTTCGTGAAACACTTACAAGAGCCTGAAGCAAACTTACTTTTTCTTCTGGGTTCCCTTCAAGTTTTAGTTTTAAGCAACTTCACTTACTTCATTTTTGTGAGACTTTTTTCTTTAGTAGTATCAAAAATAAATCAAAGATGTAGAACCATCCCAGAGATTGTGATAACTGAGAACTACACTCTGCATAGTGCCAACACTAATGCCCATTAACTTCACTAACAGTCCCCGGGGAGGAAATTCTGTGTTTTATCTTTTTGGTGATGTTTCTCAGCTTTAATATCTCTGAAATTAGGCAGGCCTCAAAACTGTAGAAGACTATAAGCAGACATATGAAGGAGTTCATCCAAACATTAATTATATACGCCAACCAGATAGACATCCTGACAATGGGCAGTGAGTTACCTTGTACACTTACACTGTGTTGTAGTGTGGGACAACTCCTGGATGCCAGAACTGTGCAACCCAGTACTAAGACACCTCCACCTCCCAATACTGAGGGTCCTACTGAAGTTCCAGTAGTTAAAACTGCTATGTACCACTGTAGCATCAGCACATAGGCTGAAAGTTCTGTTAAAGAGAGCAGCTCTGCTAGCATTTACTAACGCACCCATCAAAGTGTGACTGTAACAAGATTCTGTAAGTCATGTCTGATATCACTGAGTACCAGAGAAGTACCCCTGATCTGTTGTCAGTGAGGTAAGTAATTTCTAAGGCAATTATGAAAGCTAGTCATTGTAATAATTAGCATTGGTTATCAACATGTTTTTGGAAAGCAAATCCACAAGTAGTGTTACAAGGCTCCAAACATCTCCCTTTTGGGGATTTCTGCGCTGGGTGATATAATTTCACCTGACACTTCACCCATCTTATTAACAAGGCGAGTGAAATGTCAGAAGACGTTAAGTCAAATATTGCTGCATTCCCTAAGGGACACTGTACTTCTGTATAGCCAGGGAAACTGGTAAGAGGATATAAAGATGGCTTTAGAGCGAAGGCAAGTGAATGACCAGGATCATTTACCATGACCAGGACCGTAGATACTTTAGTTATACCAAGAGATTGGTAACTATAATGAATTTTTGTCATCTTGCAAACATTTTTGAATGCATATAGGGGCCTTTTCAACATTTATGTTATCCTTTAAATGTAAAAACAAGTCCTTTGCACTGGAGGATTTCATCCCATTGGTTGAAGGATCTTTGTTACCATTTTGTTTGGGTTTGTTCTTCATGTGAATAGGAAAGAATTAGGTATTTCTTGAATTTAGAAAAGGAAATAGATTTATTTAACATAAGATCAAAAAGGATGGCGGATCTGTCCACAGAAAGAGTGCTACAGATAAAGTGTAAGGGCCAGCTTTCAGTTGTTTCCACTAGATCGCCCTCTCTGGATTTTCTGGATTTGACTTTTTTTTTTTTTTAAAAGGAACTGTACATGCATTCATTCAGATATGGATGCGTACACGCAAACATATATTTGCACACCCTTATTCTGTCAGTTTACTTTCATTTAAATGTAGTGCGAGATTCTAGTGTTTGTTGTCTTGCCTCAAGTTCTAATCTGTTGCTTGTTGTCCCTTTGTACTTCTTAGTGCTGTGTGGTTCCAGTGCAGAGATGGATGCATTTTTGTGGAGTAATTATTTTGCAGAAGGCCAGTTGTTCAGAATTAACCTGTAAAATATGGAATTGAAAACTTGTTGGAATGGTTCACGTAATTTAACGAGTGTGCGATGCATTTCAAAGGGCAATTTCCAAGCACTATTTTGAAATTACAGTCTGATCTTTTAAGCACTTTTTTTTTAAAGTTATATTTTTCATGAAATGTTTTGATGGTAAAGGGGAACAAACGGGGTGTAATAATTATTTCCATCAACTGATGCTTGGCATTCTCATTGACACAAACATGCTCTCTGCATATTTAAATCCATGCAGTGTATGCAGCAATAGTCAGTGTGGTAGATGGGAGAAGGGAAGTAAGCACAACTGACTGTCTTTGGTTTTTTTTTCTGCATTAGGAAAAAGATCTAGATGATCTAGCCTGTTTGTTTGTTTGTTTGTTTTTTCCCTGTTGTGATTAGCTTGTACCACATCAAATAAATTAATACAGCCAAGGAAGGTAGCTTGTAATGTCTTTGTGAAATCTCCTTATCAAAGTAATTAAAAAGGTCATTAAAACACCTTGACCTCCAATTAAGTGGTGTCTTTGTAGATGGAACTGTTTTCTTTCTGGGTGTATATTTTGGTATGAATTTGCATAAAATCCTCACAAGTGCACCATCTTTGGTCTGGAAAAGACATTCAGCCCTTTAATATTACAATGTTAATAGCAAAATTAATTCAAGTCCTTTTCTTGTTTGTTTTGGAGGTTTTGGATTGTTGGGATTTTTTTGAAGTTGTTTTTTTTTTAACTCTGCTGTACCGTGCAGACCTAATGATCTGGAGGGGTTTTATACGCCAAGGATATGTGGTGTTTTTATAAACATTAGCTGTCAACTGTTTTAATTGCTGTAAATCTATTTGCTATTCATTAGAACAAAGAGAACTCTCCAAAGGGTTTTCTAGGCAGCACAGAATACAAATTAAAACTATATACTTCCTACTGAGAGAATACAAATTTGCTTCCCAGATATTTCAGAATAATTGTAAGGAAGGAAAACCTGTCTCCTTTTCACCAGAACATACACCATTTGTCATGCTTTACCCTCTGCTCAGCCAGATTGCAGTGGCATGTTCAGCCTCTGAATGCTTTGATAGTGTGTTGAGCAATTCTTCTCTATAGAAGGACAGGAAAGAATGACTGTGGTGCCCGATTTGGGGGAAATCAGTTTGAGAGTTACTAGGTTTTTGTCTTTTGAAGCAAATATGCCATGTTTATAAAGGCAATCATGGGTTAAAACCAGCAATCTACTTAGCTTTACATCAGCTGAATTAAATTTTGTGATATCTCAAGGCTTTGAGAATTTGCTCAAACTTCCTTCTCTGTTTAGCTTCACTGCTTAAAATTAGCTGCAGGTTGAAACAAGTTTCAGCTATGAAAGTTATGTTCAACTCCAACTGCTACTTTAAAGCAGTTAAATTTTCCTCTACAAATCCTGTGTTGGATTTCTTACATATTTCTTTTATTTAGAATCTGTGAGCTTCTAAACAAGCTTCTAAAGCTTCTAAGGAAGCTCAGATCTCTCATCTCCCTGAGGTTTTTCAGATCTTAATGAACCTAGTGGTGAATCTGACCAGATAAATAGTGTTTGACAAGAAACCTGAGACCAGATTTGCTTGTGACTTTATTATGTATGAGAGCTCATATACATGAGCCTATCTCTGTTCAACAACTGAGAACGTTCACTTTTAGTTGCCTTTAATTTGCTTTAAAGCTGTGGTAAATCTGGACCAGTAGATAAACTATGAGGGCAAGTGGTTGACTGCACTGTAGTGGCTGGATACAAACCCCTTCCTGAGGGGAAAAAGGAACTATAATTTACGCTGTTCTCTCTCTTGTGAATGCTTTTTGTGATTGTAATGGTTTACAATAAGATAGTGACCACATGTCTGCATGAGCCACTTTGTCTAGAGCAGATGATGGAACTCTTTTGATGGGTTTAGGCTGGTCTCATTTGGCTGCTGAACTGCAATGTCTTGAGATTTTCAAATTCAATCATCGCTGCTGCCATGTTGATTAATTTTGATGTAATTTCCCTCCTAGTGGCATGGCAGCAGCAGTGAAGGACTGGGCAGGTGCACTACAAGCTTCAGTACGCAGTTTCTATCATCTCCTAAAGTTCAAGGCAAAGCAATATACCCTTTTTCTCTTTTGCTTTTTCAGTCCTTCTTAGATGTAAGATCAGAGGGAAAACTGTCCAAAGGTACTCCTTGGCTGCATTCATCAAAACATGCCTGGTCATAGCAGGGGAAGATTTTTCTCAAAAGAAAAAAGCACTAAAGCCGAAATGGTATCTATCTGAATTAAAGATGAGACTTCTGTTCAGAGAAGTTGTTTAGCACTTGATTTCAGTGTTTGATTAATTAACATACTGTTAGTCATTCAAGTCTGAACATTGTTTCCCATGACACATTGATAATGTATGATAATGAGGAGGAAAAACCTTTGCAATCCTTATGTGCACCTGGTACAGCAGCCTTGGACAGGACATGTGCCTTAACTCAATGAACCATAAGCTTGGAATAATAACTTGCTCCATGGAAAAATATGCTCAATTAGCTGTTCAAAAATATTAATGAGGATGGACAGTTTTCAGTTTCAGTCCCTTGTAAGTACGGATTTATTGGCTGAGATCTGAATCCTTTATATGTCTCTGTACTATGATTGCTCTTTCTTTTTTCTTCCATTACTCAAATTATTTTGGGAAGTTATGTGTGCTTTTAAGGGGAGGGCTGGAAGTTTCTCAGGGAAGAACAAAACCTCTGTCATTTTTCTACAAAACTATTTCTTACTTCACTAGGCAAGGAAGTGAATGGTTTTTCTAATAGTTTACTACTGCTGGCCATCACATGGTACTGCAAGCACACTAAAGATCCTGGACGAGTGTGGCTTGTCACTCCCTCTTTTATTTTAGAACTTTCTCTATATCCTGAATATAAAATTAAAGGAATGGAAAGCTAGATCTTTGGTTTAGTCCAAAGCCTACCTACTGCTGTGCTTGTTCAACTCCTACAACTGGCAGGTATGGAGATAAATTGGTTTTGTTTCCTCATTCTCCACAAGAGCATTTGACACAAACTCCTCCATAGTTCTTTGATTAAGAAATTGTTCATGTTTGTCTTACAAGCATGTTTTTCAAACCCAGCCTGTCAATCTTGCCTTAGGGGAGTCTGGAAGCCAGGATCCTAAATGAGCTGATAGTTGAGATTTGATCTATGTGAGAGCCCATCTGTGTGGAGAGAAGAATATTTATTTTTTGTTTGGCATTAATTTCTAATTAGGAAGCTTGTACTTTTTCAAAACTGTATGAACTAAAATTTAGTATTGGAAGTAACTTTTAGTAATAGGTGAGAAAACTGTGAGGGCTTTGCTTGGGAGTACTGAAGAAGCATAAGAACCCGCAGCTCCGGTGTCAGTAGGGCTGTGAATGCAGCCATGAGAGAGGTTTCAGGAAAGAAAGAGCTTTTGGGGCTGGGAGCTTTTGTGTGGGAGCAGGGCCTGGACGTTTTCAGGTTTAAGCTCGATGCCAGTCTATGAGAGGTGTCCAAGGACTTGTCACTAAACCTTGCTGAGCCTAATGCTGTGCTGCCTCAGGAAGGGACAGCAATGGGAGAATACAGTAGATCAGTGCAGGAAAAGAGTTTACAAACTTTCATGGGTGTTTTCTACCAATTCAATAACTGTACTTCACAGTATCATGCTTGCCTGATTTTGCCCTCGAAGTGAATATCCTGGACTTCATTTGCGTTTGACAAAAGAGCCCGATGTTTCCCGGGAGAATCCCCAGCAGANTTGGCACCTCTGACTTTTTGTGTGCCTAGACGAGCCCGCAGCCCCAGTGTCAGTAGGACTGTGAATGCAGCAATGAGAGAGCTTTCAGGAAAGAAAGAGCTTTTGGGGCTGGGACCTTTTGTCTGGGACCAGGGCCTGGACGTTTTCAGGTTTAAGCTCGATGCCAGTCTATGAGAGGTGTCCAAGGACTTGTCACTAAACCTTGCTGAGCCTAATGCTGTGCTGCCTCAGGAAGGGACAGCAATGGGAGAATACAGTAGATCAGTGCAGGAAAAGAGTTTACAAACTTTCATGGGTGTTTTCTACCAATTCAATAACTGTACTTCACAGTATCATGCTTGCCTGATTTTGCCCTCGAAGTGAATATCCTGGACTTCATTTGCGTTTGACAAAAGAGCCCGATGTTTCCCGGGAGAATCCCCAGCAGATCCAACTTCACATTCATCAATGACTGGGAGACAAAAAGCAAGATCCAATGTTAGTTCTACAGCAGATCGAGACCAAGAAGTCCATGGACAATTATCAAGTGTGACAAGATCTAGAGAGATTTAAGTCCACCACAGGAAAGAAAGTATGAGAGGGACTCGCGCAAAGGAAGAAATAAGATTTTCCATGTTTGACCATCAATCAACTAGCTTTTTAAATCCTGTGAAATTCCGGAGACAGCGCACAACCAGTAAACCCACGCTAAACCCACAAGTGGCACCTGCTTAGACTTCAGACCCCCAAGACATCTTTGCCTTCAAGTACCCTGCCCGTGTTCCTTGAAAGCTCAAAAGAGGTCTTCCATGGAGCACAAGGTTTTCCACCAGCTTCTGCATTCCTCCTGAGCAAAAGACAGGATTGTCTGTCTTTCAACAGGCAAAGCTTCTCCATCGAAGCCAGGCCAAGGAAATGTCCCAGCACAGATCCATCCTTCCCGACTCGAGATCAACAGAGCTTGTCCTGCCAAAGCAGACTCTTTCTACACCCACCGTATTCCGACAAAGCCTTCAAAAGCCAATTGGTGATAGTGCACCTCATGACTCCAGAGGAACAATTGTCATGAAACATTCATGCATACTAATCCAAGCCAACGGTCACATTCTCTCAAAAACTTGCGCATCAACCATTTTGGATGTCTGATCGCTTCCAGGTGGGAAGGTCAGGAATCCAGCCCCTCTGTTGGCATTCGGGCTCTGACGTCTTCTGCCTGTTCAAAGTTAAAGAACACAAACAGACACAACTTAGGAAATCAGCTCAAAACAGGAGACAGTGGCAGCATTTCATCTAACCAGAAGAAGACCGTCACCAACTTGATGGCAGATGATCAAAGAGACTCTGGCTACAGAAAACTGTTAATATGAACTAAAACACCCTCCAGACAGGCCTGATTAGTTTTGTTACCTCAGGGTCAGTAAAGAGAAAGGGAAATAGGCCTCTCTAATGGCAGAGCCCAAGGTGTACTTTTCTGAGAAGTACATTGCCTTGAAGGTGCATGCATCATGCCGATCAGATCCAAGAAAAGGATGAGGGATGGAGAAAATGTGATGAAAAGGGTCATATTGTAAGACATGGGGGAACAGAGAAAACACTATGCTGGACTTACATGCTGGACCTTGTTCTTTCCAATAAGGAGGGGTTGGTAGGGAATGTAAATCTCAAGGGCAGCCTTGGCTG
>VXBL01007871.1:0-56959 GCA_013400195.1 Aramus guarauna
GTGTTTTTGCTTGACTTCCTCTTCATTGGGATGCTTTACTCCTGAGCTTGGAGGAGGTGACCCTTGAATATTAGCCAGCTGTCTTGGGCCCCTCTTCCTTCCAGGGCTTTGTCCCATGGTATTCTACCAAGCAGATCCCTGAAGAGGCCCAAGTGTGCTCTCCTGAACTCCAGGGTAGTGAGCTTGCTGTGTGCCCTCCTCACTACCCTAAGGATCTTGAATTCCACCATTTCGTGGTCACTGCAGCCAAGGCTGCCCTTGAGCTTCACATCCCCTACCAGGCCATCCTTACTGGTGAGAATAAGGTCCAGCATGGCACCTCTCCTCGTGGGCTTCTCTATCACTTGGAGGAGAAAGTTGTCATCAACACATTCCAGGAACTTCCTGGATTGGTTGTGCTCACTTCAACCAGATTTGACTGAGAATCAGAAATGTCAGTGGTAATTGCATTTGCAACAAGGCAATAAATATAAACAAATTAATCCTCAGGGGAAAAAAACAAAACATTGTTCTTTCCAGTGCTTGAGGGAAGCTAGGTGGCCCATAGAAATGTCCAGCCCTCTGACAGGTAGACTGAACCACTGCCTTGTGGCAAACCATTCCATGGACTTTCTGGATGTTTTGTGAATAATAGTACTGATATGGGAGTGAAAAACATCATGTGGATTTCCACTACTTGTAGTTGTTCATATTCTCAAAGGGGGGGGCAGGGAAAGGATGAACCAAGGAGGTTGAATATCATTGTGTGGAACTAAATGAATTGTATGTAACATAAAAGCAGCTGAAACAGAGAGATGTCATGTATGTTGCTGCTGAATACAGAGGAGAGAATTTTTTTTATTGTAAAATACTAAATTATCAAGTGGATTTTATTTTCAGTTCTGTCATTGTTTTTTTTTCTTTTAGGTCCTGTTTAATATGATTGTAGAAGTGCCTCGTTGGACAAATGCAAAAATGGAGGTAATTACAAAAAATACCTTGATCATACAGGTATTCATGAAAGTTATGACAATGCAGTGGCTTCCAAGAGTCAGAGTTTAATCAGAACGTGGATTGCTCTTTACACATAAAATCTTCTTTGTTAAAAAAAATAATTCGGAGTTGTGCATACAGACACTTTCCTTATGATTATAAAAAGGATTGAGGTTCTAATTTTGTTTCCCTTCTGCAGCTGAGCAGTGCTTCTTGACAGCCCTTTGACTGCAGAGCGTGGCATACCTACAACAGAGTCCTAGAGTACTGGGTTGCAGGACACTGTCCAGCATTTAGTCTTACTCTTGCTTGCTCATAGAGCATTATGCTCAGAGGGTTTAGTTCCTCTCATTTCCGCTCTATAGTATGTTAGACCGGATCCTGACAAATGGAGTTGCAAATGAAAAAGATTTCCTTGTGACAAAAAAATACTTGGGGACCTCACTGATTGAAAGTATCTATTGCAGGGAAGTATTTTAAAAGTAGAGCTTAGTGGGTTGTTCCTCTGCAGTTACAATATAGAAGCTGAGTAATGCTTCATCTGTATTGTTTGTGAAATAACAGGGATCTAACCAGGATGTGTCCTATCTTCTGAACATTTGTATTAATTTTAGGGATGTTTCCCAGCTGTTAAGGAAGTTTGTGGTTGAGATGTTAACTATTTTGATTATTAAAAATAACACCAAAGAACCTCCCCAGCCCGTTACTTCAGAGTTTTGTTTTCTCCTTTCCCTGATGCTGGAAAATCATTTGAACTGTGTTTACCACCCCAGTTGTTGTTCTGCAAGCAGGGTTACCTTGGATATTTACTTAGTATTTTAAGATGATTTATTGTGGAAGCTGAGTTCTCTTTTGCATCAAGAAAAAGCCTTGCTGAGCTCCACTTCTGTCAAAGTTCCAAGACATCATATTCGAGGTCTTCACTGTTAAGTTATGACCAGATGCAGGTAGAATCAAGTGTAAAACCAGAAATGTGTGAACCTTGATCTCTTGGGGAGGGTTTACTTGTGGAATAAGTGCATGCTATTGACAGTTTGATGTGGTTCAAGAAGGTGTAATTCCTTTGTGATGGCTTTGGTGGTGGTGCTTTAGGTAAATGACAAGGATGTTGTAAGAAGATAATGGACTAAGGATTGTGTGCTTAAGCATGTAAGCTATGTACAGCCTAAGCCAGTGTGCAACAAATGTGGTGCCATTCAGATGAGTGTGTGTAAGCAAGAGCCAAGCTAACATGGATTGGGTTGTGGTGTGGAGTGTCAAAAGGATGGTTACAGTGGATTAGTTGATGTGTAGTAGGTAACTTTTATATGGCAGTGAGTTTGTATTTGAGGTTTTGGTGAGGATGATGACAATAATAAGCTGTTCAGGTTTAATTACTTCAGTCCTTCTGTGAGTGCTTCTTTGGGAATAAGTAGTATGCCTTCTTCTAATGCTAGCTTTAACTTGTTCCAAATCTGCATGAAGTTGGCATTTGGTGACTACTCAGAACTTGTCCTTACTAAAAAGGGTCTGTATGCTGAGAAGCGATGGAGAGAAGGGATGTGTGCAATGGAAGAGCAATGAACAGGGGGTGAGAAGATGATGAAACATTTCCCCTCTTGCTGTCAAAGCCTCTGTCGTCTGAAGAACTTGTGCCACCATTTGTATGTCTGTTGAACTTGTACTATAAAGTGCAAGAGCTTCTAGCTTAAGTTCTTTTCAGTATTTATGTTTGACTGTGACAGTCTCCTTATAAATTTATTACTTTCTCTTCTACATTCATTTTTTTTCTTGCATACTTCACAACATAATTTAAAACCTTAATAAGCTGCTTTTTTGAACATGACCCTTGAGATTTAGAGTGAGGCCATCGTACTTTTAATACTTCTCAAACCACAAACACATGCTCCCAGATGGAGGTTTCTAACTGGTTGGGTGCAGAATGCATTGCTTTCCATTTTACCATTCTCTCTTTCTCTCTCTCTTTTTCACGATCTGCTTAGATTGCCACTGAGGAGCCGTTGAATCCCATTAAACAAGATATAAAGAAAGGCAAGCTTCGATATGTGGCAAATATCTTTCCTCACAAGGGTTATATATGGAATTATGGTGCCCTCCCACAGGTAACATTTTTGTTATAATGGTGAAAGTTTTCTGTCTTCTGTGTAAATTGCCTTGTAAATCTTGGGTACTGCCTGAATGCAAATCAGTTGCAAGAGGGATGTTTCTCTTTGATACATTTGTAAATTATGATTTTTTTTTTTACGTTGAGCTTTATTGTGTCCATAAATTTTGATCAGAATTTGAGTGTGGGTGTAAATATGCGCTGTGTTTCAGGAAGAAGTTAAATCATCAAGAAATCTCAAATCTTTAGTCTGCGTCTCTGTACTGTAGTGACAGAATTAAACTGTCATGGTCTGCCATTCAAGAATTCTTTGTCAAGTAGCCTTTTTCTACTTAAACGACATTTTTTTAAAAAACTAATTTAGGATTTTCATGTATTGCAGCATAAATTTTAATTGGGATTTCTTAATCCCTTTAACAAAGGGGAACACAAGGGCTGTTCTTTTTTAGATTAAACCTCAACTGCCTTAGTTAACTTTCCCTGGACTGTGAGACTTTAGCGATCGTGACACATTCAAAACTTCAAGCCTTGAAAAAGCCCAACTAATGGCTGAAATTTTGAGCATAATGAAAGGTTTTAAACTTTTTTCATTTCTGTGAATACACATTGGAGTTAAGTTAGTACTGAAGAACAGTACTAATGATGGAGCTAGAAAGAAAGAGTAATTTATTTTCTTCACTTAGCTGCATAAGCAATGAAAGTTTACTCCTGAAAATTTTATGTATTTGATCCCTGAAGAGGAGATACCAGGCAGGTGCTGGAGTATAGCAATGAAGTTGTTATCCAGTCAGCAGTCTCAGTAGGCAAAGTTTCCAAGTAGGTATAGCTTGGAACCAGCAATTCCATTTAATGTTTTGAAATTCGTGTGTGCCTTAGTAGAAAGCCAAAATTAAACATTTGACCATTTTCCTGCGCAAAGTGCGTTATTTTGGACTGATGACACTTTCCCCAGGAGAAATATTCAGCTCCCCTTGTTACCCTGTGAGTCAGAGAGGGCTGGAGATAATTGTCATTTTTATTTCCTGTAATAACTTTGAAATACCAGTTGGATCATTACACTTCCAATTGTTGAAGTCTAGATGATACTCCAGATTCCTACTAGCAGGTGTAACAAACAAAATCTGATTCAGTGTCTCTATTATCACAAGAGGACTTTTCATCAGGATCACCAGTTACCAGAAATTCAGCCCTAGTATATGACTTAAAGATATATATTTGTGGCTCCTGGTTTATGCTGTGGAACAAAGAATTAAAAAATGACAATAAGACTATTGATAATTATTGCAGGAGTTGCTATACTCTCCAGAGAATAATACCATTCCTAGTGAGCTTTCCTTCTAACGTACAGGTGGAGGGGTGCAGCTGGGCAGGAGAATAGTACCGGTATAACACAGCCTTTAACAAAATGCACTTTGGGAGACTATTGGAAAAATAAGTTTTAAGTTGAAATTCTCTCTTGACTCCACTTCAGCAATTCTTTTGGTAATGTTTCTGCTACCTAAACACCTGAGCATTTGCCTTCACGGTTTTGTTTTTTAGTGTCAGTCAAGTTCTCAAGAACAAGTTTAAGTGGAGATTTGACTGTGGACAGCAGGAGTTAACAATATAGCTCCTTGGAAAAAAGTTTTCTAACACCTTTTCAACAAAACTTCATTACACTCCAAATTCTTACCAGGAAAAGTTCTCAACTTTAAAATGAGTTACTCATTACTAGCCAGTAAGAGACAAAACAAGTACTGGTTTGGTAATTAAGTGGGTATAACTTGCCTATGATTCCTTGCTTGTACAGAGCTTAGAGCAGGGATTTGAACTTCCCTCCTGGAGAAGTTTCTTTGGTCTTAAGCTACTGGCTGTTCTTGGGAATGTACACATCTCAAAATACTCTGAAAGGTTTCATACCTAAATCTGAAACTTTAAAAAGCTAATTGGGTCCTGACAAATCCATACCTAGGAGCTTGGTTAGCTCAAAGCCTGGATGTTTTTTGTAAGTAACTTAACGTTAGTGCCATGGTATAAGAAGAATGTGATTGTACGATGTTGTAACTTAATCCCACAACCACTAGTAACCAGAAAAAACACATATTTAGGGTCCTCTGCCTTAATCACTGCAATTTGATTAAGTGTGTCTGAGTCACAGATGCAGTTAATACTTTTGTTTCTGTGTCCTCAGTAATCCTCACATTACTTGTCCCGAATATGAGTTACGCAATGTTAGTCCATTGGATGTTTTTTTGTTTGTTTTATCTTTTTCCATTGAGCAAGACTGTTCTCAGAAAGCTGATGTTTTTATTGGTGTGTTTACTAATCTTAATAATTTAGGGGTTAGATGAATTGTAATAGCAGATCAGTTGGTAACTGGTAATTCTTTTTCCTTTGACAGACCTGGGAAGATCCAAACCATACAGATAACACTACAGGATGCTGTGGGGATAATGATCCTATTGATGTTTGTGAAATAGGTTCAAAGGTTTGTCTTTATCAGGATTAATTTAATTTATCAAGGTTAATTTAATTTGGTAACAACTTTTGGAAGAGAAGGGCGGATGGAAAACAAGTAAAGATGGTAGTAGTCTCAGGGGATGACAAAAGTATGAATAGAGGATCTGAGGAGGGACTAGGTAAGGAAATGGTGGATTTTTAAAAAGGAGACAAAAAAGATTTGGTAAAGTCTGTGTACTGGATAAAAGGGAAAGTAAGAGAACACCACACTGAACTTCAGTGGCTGGACAGTGAGTTTTGGGTGAAGGAGGAGCGTGTTAAGATTTCTGGGGAAGGAAAAGTTTTCTTGCTTTTTCTCCTGTTAGCAGTACTGGAGTTAGGAATAGGTTTCTGAAAGATGAGGAAGTATAGCGGCATCATGCCCATAAAATTACAAGATCAGACCCACAAAGGAGGTAGGTTTGAGTTGCCTCATGGGTGCAAACAGAAGTAGATCCCTCTTCTCTAGGGGAGAAGACAGGAAGCTGTTGTAGTGTGGCAGAGTTATGAGAAATGGAGTGGGTGGATGGAAAAGAGGTACAGCAAACACCATTAGTAGGTATAGGGGAAAGGTTAGGCTTACTGAAAGAAAATTTACATACCTGGAGGCAGAAAAGAATGGAGCAGTCCTCCATAGGATCAAAGATGAAACAAATGAGTTTGGAAGAGGGATCTCTTGGGATATTTTATGTAAGGAGAAATTTACTTGGTGACTTCAGCAAAGATGGCTTTATTTGAGGAAAGGAACCTGAAGCTGAACTTCAAGGGATCCAAAAGAGTTATAAAGGGAATATTATCTGGTAGGGAGAAGGTTTCCAAGAAAATGCAAAAAAGACTTGTGCTGGTATTTCTGGGGAAGGGGTGTGTGTTTGTACGTGTATATTGGGGTCTAGAGAAAGAAACAGCAAGAGATCAAGAGTTGAGAAAACAGAGATTCAACAGGCAGGAAGGAGTTAAAAAATGAATATGAGATACTGTTGACTTGCAGTTTGGGGTGAAGATCAAGAAGGTGTGGGGGAAGTAGGGTAGAAGAGAAGGAGACATTTTCTAGCTAATGTCATCTACTTAAATGCTGACTGGAGAATGAGGGTTGAAGAATAGCAGTGGTGGGGGAAAGGCTAGTAATGTTAAATAGATGCGTACTGGGTTTACAGATCCATCTTGCAATTCCATTAGACGCTGGTCAAAAATGTAGTAAAATTATTTTGTCTGTAAGGTAAAAGAGAAATTCTGTGTAGTGTTTTCCAAATCTTTGTGAGATTATATTCTGTTTCAGATTCGTTCTTCTGGTGAGATTGTTCAGGTGAAGGTCTTGGGTGTTTTAGCTCTTGTTGATGAAGGAGAGACAGATTGGAAGATAATTGCTATCAGTGTGGATGACCCAGAAGCTCAAAAAATCCATGGCAAGTATTTTAATCTTTCTTAATGCAAGTTGTGTCAGCAGCTCACACAGCAGAATGGTACCTGAGTTTAGGCCACCCAGGACAAGAAGAGGCAGACAGTGGAAAGGGAAGACTTTTGTCTGTTTGTTTAAATCAGGTGCTTCCTTCAAGGAGGGCATACATGCTTTCACGATAAGCTTTTGAGAAGGTTGACTTGGATTTTCAAGAGGATCTGTCATGCAGAAAGTCTTTTGACTTCTGAAACACAACTGCCTTAGAAAGTGACCTCTTAAAATTACAGGCTTATCTGCCATATTTACCCACTCAGGTTATGTAGCACACTGTTATTTTCCTTGTTGAAAGTGTTTGTTCCTTTTGTATTTGCAGGCATTGTGTTGCATTCTGAAAGGGGCTGTACATTTCCATGTTTTGTCACTTGTAACTGAGTTATTTCCAGGGTTTATTGCCTAGTATGAATGATTAGGTTTCACCTTTTAGCTTGAAAATTTGCAAAGTAAACAGTTCATCCTAATACCAGCCTTGATGAGGACTAGCTGTGCAGGGGGAAATACCCTGTCCAGACTTGTCCTCCTTGTGACCATGGTTCTGGTATCCAGATGGAATTTGAGTACTAAAATGTGTCTATGTGAATAGCACGTGAGGTATTATTCTACTTGCAGACTCTTTGTTAAGATGATGATACATATCTGTTAAACCTGCAGGGAGTTAGGCTTTTGCAGCACAGGTAAAGTGCTGTAAAATGAACGTGCATTTCCTCAAATGCAATGTTACTGGGAAACATGAGAATTAAGTGAGGAGGTTTGCCTAAAAGTTAGGGATTGTTATGAGATAAAAAAACATATATACCATCAGGTATGTGTATGATCAGAGCCTGCTCTTTGTTGGTAGGGAGCGCCAAGGCACAGAGTGGCCTCCGTGCAGGAATAGGGCTATCTCATAGCTTTTTACGGCATTATGTTTCTTGGCCATTGAGGCTTTTTCCTGGTTTCTGAATGCAAAGTGAGTGTATCACTGGACTAGCCCTTCATTCTTAGTTTTCTTGCAGGTTGCTTTGGCATGGAGAATATTTGGCTTGTGGGGAAAGATGGGGAGAAGAGGAAATGAGGAAAAGGAAATTCTTGGGTTGATGCTGATTAGAATCATTGGGCAGATGAATTACTACATAGTGTTTATGACTCTCTAACTGCTTTGACAGAGATTAAGAAGTTCAGCTTAAGGAAATAGTAAGTAATAGTTTACTGTTAATGTCAGTATCAATTTAAACCTCTCTAATGTGCAGTGAAATGCGATATAAGTGTCAGTTGTTAAAAGACCAGTAATTAGCACTTTATTTCTATACACAAGTTCTGTTTAACTCTTACCTTTTTTCCTTAACAATTTCTGAGAGAGTTTAATCAGAAAAGTGGGTGAGAGAATGTAAAAGGACTCCACTAAGTAGGGGTAAAACTGGGACAGTTTATGCCACTGAGTTAAGTAGCTCTATTTGAAAGCCCTCTGTTTTGCTTTTGTTTTTTTCAGGTAATGACTGATTTGTGTCAGCTGTGTTACAGCTTTATTTTGTTTGGGAGGGGAGTAAAAGTTTTAGTCTTGTTTAAAAAAAAATAATTAAAAAAAAATGCAAAAACCCAAATGTAGTTGACTCCTGTGTGCATCCTTTCTTATCAGAGAATAGGTGCAAAACTTCAAAAAGAAAATTGTCCTTCTGAGGTTCAGAGAAGTGCAGAAATATTTATCCAGTTTAATATGATTTCCCTTTGGGACTGTAGTTGCAGTCCAGGATTTACAAAAGGAAAGAAAAAGGAAAACAAAAAAAAAACCCAAACCCATCTGCTTTCACAAAACATGACTAGCTTGCAGTGTTTAACAGCAATCCTTCTTCCGTCTGAAAACAAACAAATCTGTTGGTGTAGGCAGCACAATATGTCCTTCTATACTTGTTTTTCCCCTTTCCCAAAGATGTTAATTATTTCAGCATAAAGGGATAGCTGCTACGGATAAAACTGGTATCTGCCTCAATAATTGACGTGCTGCTGTGTTATGGTGGTGGCCTCCTAGGGAAAGATGAGGCTAAGTGTTGCCTTCTAAGTCTGTCCAGTCATTTTTATATCATTTGCTAAACATTTCAAATTGGACTGAGAATCATCACATTTGCTTTCAGCTCAGTATGTGCACAGCCCCCAGTGAACATTTGGAAAAGATAATTCCGAGACACCAGAGAGGTGATTACTTGCAAACCCCATCCTGAGCCCGCGCAGTGTGTTAACTCCTCTTGCTGCTTTAAGCACACCCCAGGTACTCTGTATGTTCTCCTTCTGGGATTGTGATCGTTCTCATAAGTGCAATTGATTTTTCTGAGACTTCACAGAACTTAAAACTGAGCAGTCCCAACTTCTGAGCAGTTCTCATTGTTTATTCATAGCACTCCACTGTACTGTGTCCTGCAGGCATTTATTGATAAATACTGGTTTAAATTGGAAACCCTGCCTAGAACTCATTCACACAGAGCAATGAGAAACTCTAGTTTATAGTGACAATACCCGGGGATGATAAGCAATGCTTAGCACCTATTCAAGTGGGAACTCTGTCATCAGTGGGAATAGCAGGGGCTTAGTCTCTTTTTGGACTGACTTTGGAAGGTAATCTGTTTGAAGTTATAGCACTTAATACTGGTGTGCATGGGGACAGTCGCACTCCAAATACAAGATGTATGTCAGATGCAGGTATCAGTATGAGAAAGTTTCTTTCAGACTAAAACTGGACATCTTCAGATTTCTCTATTTCAATAAGATCTGTCTTTTTGACTACCTGAAAACCACTGTGGTGTCTTTTTGCTGAGGCAGTTGCTAGGCAGATGGCCATTAGCGGGCCAGCAAAGCAACTTCAGACCAAGCAAGTCTGGGAAAGAGCCTAAAAGCTCGCAGTACACTGAAACACTACATCTTGGTGGTGTAATAGGCCTGGCTGCTTTGTTGCTTTTTGTTTGTTTTTTGTAAAATACTGGCCAGGAGAAGCACATTCTCGGAGCAGAAAGGCTGCTTCTCTGCTTATCTCAAATTTGGATTTAATGTATTGGAATTCACATACATATCTGATGTGCTTGACAAGGTTAGGCTCAGAAAGGATGAGTGATATTTACGAGCTGTGATTTGGTCTAAATGTATATGGCACCTTCATATTGGACAAGAGGTTTTGAAAATCACTGGCAGTTGAAGCAGGAAGTGTGTTTGAAACAGCTTATGAAAAGTCTGACTCTCAAAAGGTCGTCTTACCTCCCCTGAGCAAATTGGACAAATCATGTATGCTGCATGGCATTTTGGAGGTGATTTACTGGCTTGGATTCTTTGCAGCTGTTTTTTTTGCTGTTTCTCACTAGAAAGATGCCCTGATACATTCAACACCAGTTGATGATTTCTACTGGCTTTGCACTACCATTTGCTGGTACTGGTATAGTTAACTGTGCTATGTTGCCATGCTTCTCTTCCAGTGTGCAACTCAGGATTGGCTTTTTGAGTGAAGTGATCAAACCCTAAATGGCAAAACCAAAGCATATTGAATACTTTGTACCATATATTGTTATAGACCCTTGCATGTCAGTGTATTTATATGCAGAGCAGCAGCAGAGGCCCTGAGAACCTTTGTTGTGGAATTGTGTAAGCATTCAATATAAAGAAATTAATTATCTGTACTGAGGCTCCTCTCCTACCCCCTCACACCATGCTGCACAAAACACACCAAATGCCTTTATATGGAATGTAGCTGCTGCTTCCTGTAAATGTTTATAAGATGTTATTAAAAACATATGTCCTCTCTTCCCACAGACCTTGTTTAGAAAGCTTGCTGCAAGCATGTTGTTTTAGCTTTGCTTGCAAGAAGCAGCATCTGTTGTACTAAAAATGGTAGTTTTGTAGAAATGCTTTTGTTGCTCTCTTTTGTAAAGCCAGATAGAATTGGGATCTGCACTTGCATTGGCTCACTCCCTTGACAGAGCTAGCAGCAGTTGTTTGTGCCAGCCTCTAGAGGTTTTCCTTATTGAGACTAAACGGCAACCCCTAATGTGATTAGCCATCTCTTTTTAACCCTTGGTGCCTATTAACTTTGGTGCCGGAGCATCCATCTGCTGTGGTTGTATGTAGGCAGTATAAATTACCACCTAGAGCCCAGTGGGTATGTGTTGATAATGTACTGGCAGGAGCCTGACCTTTCTGCTCTGTCACTCTGAGCGGGGCTTGCTTGCTGAGATGAAACCACGTTAGGACAGGTACATGCTTGCTACTCCCGTACTTGCTCAGCCCCTTTTGACATCAGCATGAGTACATAGCTCTAAGGGAAGGTAAGCAGTCAGGGTCAGAAAAAAAGTGTTGAACAGTGTCTGCTATGGAAAAGATCTAAGTAATTTTTTTAATCATAATATGCAGTTAGCTTCTAGAGATATTAGTGCAGTAAGTCACTGTACTGCTTATCTTGATCTTTTCTTTTACCTTTCTTTGCTTCTTTGTTACTCTTCTGTTTTCTGAGTACATTTTTTTCCTTCTCCCCCCTGATATCCCAGAGATGCTGTTTGAATCTCAAAGTGGAGGACAAGCTGTCTTTCAGGCTTTTCTATGGCACCCTCTAATAAACTGAAGAGGTAGTTGTTGAGTGATGCAAGAGCTGCTGTTTTCCTTATATTTTGTCCTGTGTGCTGACTCCACAGCAACAGGATCGATTTTTTTTTTTTTGTTCTTGTTGTACTGTTGCACTTTTCCTGCTGCTTGCCACCAGCTTCCATTATAATGCAGATGTTTTGGTGGTGTGTTGGTGGTTTTTTTTTCTTTTTTCTTCAACCATTTAAGCTTCATTTGGTGCCCAGTAGCTGTCCTTCATAATAAATAATAGTGAAGCGAAGCATGGGGATGAAGGAGAAGAACTTGCAAGGAACGAAGGAAATAAGAGCAAATGCTGTCCCCCTTCTTAAGTCCTCAAAACCAGAGTATACAGCAGCCAGTACTTTAGGGGCCATACAATGTTGTAGCCTGATTCTGTGTAGTCATTTTACCTAGGCAGGGTATTTTCCAGTAGAGTGTGTGAAATTCAAGAGACATGATTCTATCGATGAAGATGGTCATCCCTATCTTAAGGAGGTAATGAAAGCCTGCCTCAAATCCTATTCTAATATTTGAGTCCTTTAAAGAAAAATAAACAAAGCCTATAAATAAGGAACAACAGATGGAGAAGGGCCCAAGTGACAGTTTTTATGGGAGTAGGAGGCAAATAACCAAGTAGGAGGAGTGGAGAAGCAGAGTTAGGAGAGAAGTTTTCTGGAAGAGGAACCATAAAAAAAAAGGAGCATCCATCTGAGAAAGTATGATTGAGTTTAAGTAGTGTCTAGAGATGGAGACCTGGAGTTCATCTGCGGCTGGGAGCCAAGGAAATGGCTCTAACAGCCTGGTTTGCTTTACAGACTTGAGTAGATACAGTCTCTTCAACAAGTACTAGCAATTGTGAGTTCAAAACTCACAAGAGGAGGAGATGACAAGGGCTCAAGATGGGAGGAGAGATGTTCCCTTGCTTGATGAGAACAGGATAATACGCTGGAGCCCCGACTTGAATTGGAGCTGCAGTTTTACTACTGCCTAAATGAAGCATCCTGCCTCCAACCAAGACCCCACCCTTTTCTAAACCATTCCTTCTTGGTTGGTCTCACTCACCCACCTCAGTGAAAGGCTTCTTGTACTCTTAAACATGTATTCCAGCTAGAAGACCTGCCTGTAGCGCAGCCTTATATGCCCTTGCTTTTTTCTGGGATTCTGCCAATGAAACTCCCTAATCTTCTACAGGCAGGTGGCCAGCAGCCAAGTTCAAAATGTGTCTTACTCCGAGTCCATAAACACGTAGCCCTATTAAGTGTGTGCAGAAGCAAAAATTCACATGGAGTTCTTCAAAGTTTCATGTTTTATTCTTTGAGTAGTGTGTGATCCAGTGGAATTAGGGAGCGGCATCTGTTAGATGCCTATGAACACTCAGCATATCTTCTCACATAGGTTTGGTCTCACAGTTCAGTCCACATGTCATCTCTCTTGGTGGTCTACAGAGAATTGAATGGTCTGTAGCACAAGACTTTTTCCCTTCTCTTACTGTTCTCTTTAGAAATACTTGAATGTCTTTTTAAAATCTAGTCTGTGAACCTGAACAAAGACATTTAGGCACTTAAAGATGGAAAGCACATGACTAGTTGTCAATTCCATGGACTAAGCAAATTTGAAAATCTGTTGTATAGGACTGGATAGACAGAAGAGTATCTATCAGGAATCACTGCCAACCAGGAGATGTCCGTGAGTGAGACATATCTATGGGAGAAGAGAATGAAGTAGCCAAGCAGTGTGGAGAGAGCAAGAGGCAATGACAAAAGGAGAAATGGGCAAGTGACTTGCAAAACACTAGAAAAGGAGAGTAACGCCATGGAAGGTGACCTGGGCAGAGTGAGGTTATGAAATTGCTGGGAGACTGCATACAAAGCACAGTAATAAAAAGTCAGCTCCCATTTCCATCAGAAGTGACTGTAGGAGGGAACTAGATGGAAAGAGAAGGATTACACCAGCTACAAAAAGTACTTGGCTTCTGGAAAGGACAAAATCTTTTTATGGTATCAAAATCAGTTAAAATTGTATTGAGGCTCTTCCATATAAACATATTGCCAGAGAGTTAATCTGCCAAGGGGCTGTTAGGACCACCTCAGTGTAAGGGGCAGGAGTGATGGTAGTCTCACAGGACAACCTGGTAAAATTTGATATGCATAGCAGAAGTAAACATTTAAGATCATGAACTGTGTCTTTGCTACAGCTGTATAGCCCTTGAGCAGAATTACTGTGTGACTGTTTAATCCCTCCCTACTCACTGGGGCAGTGTTCATCTCTGCCTCCCAAGGGTGTCCTGAAAATGGCATGCATTCCTCTTTGTGTCCTGTTCCATCTTTGCATGGTAGGATTATAGAGGTAAAGGTAGAATTGGCTTATCACTGTGAGTATGCAGATATCACGGAGTTATCAGTAGAGTTAAGTGTTTAGTGCTCCTGGCATGTATCTGTCTTGTATCTAATGGGCTGAATTTGGAAGTAATGTGAGCAAAGGGATGCCTTTAATATAACTTTGAGAAGTCAAGCCTGTATTTTTTGAGGTGCTGGTTTAAAAATCCATGTGTTGAAATTGTTTTTACTAGCTATTCTTTCATTATCAAAAAATGCCTGTAGTCCCTGCAGTTGCTGGGGAAAAAATTACCTCACTGAATAATCTAAGTATTGCAAGAGGTAGCTTCTGAGATGAAAGCCTATAAATAAGGAATTTTCTTCCCCTCCTGTCACAAGTATTGTCCTTTTATTCATTGTTCCTTTGGGTCTTAATTAATGAAGGGCAGGAGGCAACTGGTTTACCTGTTTAGTGTGGTTGTGAAATCGTAAGATACCAACTATGGGCAGCTAATGTAATAAAGTAAAGTTCCCCAATGACTTTGAAAGTGCTCAGTGAAATCAAATTGCTTGCAGATCCTTTATGAGACTTTAAAAAATGAATGTTACAAAAACTGTGAGTAAAAATGACCAGTCGTGGGTTGTTGTGTTTTTTTGTTTTTGTTTTTTTTTAAAACCTACAGATATTGATGATGTCAAGAAGCACAAACCAGGTTACCTTGAGGCTACAGTTGACTGGTTCCGATTATATAAAGTTCCTGATGGTAAACCGGAAAATCAGTTCGCTTTTAATGGAGAATTTAAAGACAAGGTGAAGATAATCTACTATTAAGGATACATCATTGTGTCATATGGCCTCTTTAATACATCCTAGAATTTTTGGAATTGTAAAGTAGGAGGTTTAACAGAAAGAATTTTTATACAAGGGATCTTTGAATACAATTTGTTAGACTAGGAATAAATAATGTTTGCTACCTTCCATTTTATTCAAGGAAAATGCATAGATTTTTAAAGGAAGACTGCAAAAAATACTCAGTTTTAATCCTGACCAGATTTACACATGCATCTGTGTGTCTGTAGGTTTTTCCCCAGCATTTTCATTTTCCTTGTCAGAGCAATGAACAGATTGTCTTTTCAGGTATTTTTTTCAGTCCTGATTGTTAAATTTTCCTGATGTTTTTTAAAGGCTGTGCAGTTTAAGACAGACAATGGGTTGCAGATTTTTTTCATATTTGGTATTTGCTAAAGGTATACTTTTTCCTGGTAATTCTGCATAAAAACATTTGAGCTGGTTTTGGCTTGAAGGCTGAAAAAATACTTTTCCCTTTTTTAGAAAAAATTAATGGTGCTTTAAAACACCAGTACAGTAAAAACAACCAGTGTTTGAAAGGAGAGTGGACCTGGGAATAGACCTCACTGTAGAAAATACCTGGATTTTTCCGGAGGAAATTGGGTGTGATTTGAGTAAAAGTGCTTTGCAAATCATGTAGCGCACACTCTTTGTAGTCTGTTTTTGACAAAGAATCACAGGTTCCTAATGAATGATGTCCGTGTGTCAGCTAGTTCAGCCTTGCAGTGTGCTGTCAAAGTTTTAAAACACTTTCTAACCAGCATGGGCAACTTTACATGTTTTGTCTGGTTAAAGAGATGCCCTGACTCTCCCCTCTGCACTAAAACTGTCTTTTAAGTCACTCAAATGTAGCGTTGTAAGGTTTGATAACCTGCGCTCTCCCCTGTTCTCTCAGGAGCTGGTCTTCAGAGATTTTCCTGCTCTGTAAAGCAGAGTGTTGCTCTGTAGCGACAGTTGAATGGTATATCCCTGTCAGGCCATTGGAGTTCAGGCTTGAGGCACTAAATGCCTTGAGATAGCTGGCTTGGAGCACTTGAATAATTCTCAAGCATTTCTAGAGACCCAGGATGTGGCAAGGCGGCTGTGGCTGTGCTCCAGCAGCTCTGGTGAAGTTCACAATGTTCCAGTGGCATTTTGCCAAGTCACTCCTTGTTAGGAAATGTGAATGTTCTGCTGGCAGCTTTTTGCAAGCCAGTGTAGATACCATCATCTGGACACTTGAGGGCTTGTTTTACCTTCCCCCCCCAAGCTTTTTCATCTCTACCCCCAATATTACTTTAGTTCTAAACAAACAAAAACTGTTAAGCAGCTGACATGTTACGTTGTTGCAAATACTTAAGCATATAATTGAGCAATTAATGAAGTAAATGCAAATTTTTCCACTAGAGGGGAAACCTTAACTCTGACCCTGATGTGCACATGTAACAGAGGAGTCCTAGCTCACACACTTTGTCCCATTTAAGACATGGTACGGTCTTCTACAGCTGTAGGCGTCTGCTTAGCATCTAGTGCTGATTTCATTTTTTTTCGTGTAGCCTTCATGTTTTCTGGCTGCGGACTGAGGGGAGAGTCCTGAATGTGTTGCCAGCATATTTGACTGAGAGTGAAGTTTGTTTCTTTTCATAAAAAGGGTGTTATATTTTACAGAAATTTAATGAGGCCTCGAAGGAGGCCCCTTAAAATAACACATGAAACAGTATGTTTTAATAAACTAGTTCTGTGGATTTTTTTCTGTTTAATAACATTTTAAATCATAAAACTTTCCTTGATGTGAACTAGGATTTTGCTGTTGAAATTATTAAATCCACCCATGAATACTGGAAAGCTTTGCTTCATAAAAAAGCTGATGGAGGTACTATTAAGTGGTAAGTATCCAGTCACGTCTTTTCCTCTTTGTATTGTGCTTGTACTGGTGGTATTCAACATGTGGCAGCTGTGCATGAACTGCTTAGATTTTTTACTTTGAGATGACAGGTATACTCATGGTTTTGATTGATAATTAATTGATAATAGACTATGATTGACTAATTGCACCTTATAGAGTGATGAGTTACTGGTAAGTGGTTCCAAAAATATATTGATTATATAAAAGTGACATAAATTACTTCAGCTTTCAAGAAATGGCCACAGATTGTTTGTTCAGAATCATTTTGGGAGAATCTTGGTATCCTGTGCAAATCTTGTCATTGTTTATCCGGTCCTTCAATGCTGGATTGCTGTGTTGCAAAAGTTTTTTGCAGCTTAGCATTCTGTATTTTTTAGCTGTTCTCTGGAATGAGAGAACCAAATTATTGTTCTTTACCAGCCTTTGGCCTGATCTGAATCAAAATGGACTTTCTTAAACTGTCTGGTCTGGCTTGCATTGGCACTTCTGGCCCTGAAGAGCGGCAAGGTATCTTTGGTGCTTTCCAAGGGCTGTGGATTACCATTAGCTAAACCAGAGGGCAAAGGCTGTGAGGGAAGCTGTGCTCAGATAGTCACTGTCTTCTGCTTTACTGGGAAAACGTGACTTTCTCAGAGCTGATTGAACACCTCAGCAGTTGGACAGGTTGGTAGTTCTACTTTGGCGTGGCAAGAATACTGTAGGATAATACTCAAATTTTGGTCTTGATTGTTTCAGATGCACTTTGAGCTTCATGTTGAGGAATTAAAAATAATTAAAATTGCAGTCTTACTTTGAGGAATTGAACTTCATGCTGTTTACTGTATAGGACCTTAAAAACTCATGACCAAACTGACTTTTGGAGTGAAAGGATATATCTTCACAGGCAAATGTTTCTGCAAAGTATTTGGTTCCAGAGTTTATCTGCCGTCTAGAAGCAGTACAGGTATCTGTTGCCTTATGTAGGAGCCAAGTTTTGACCTATTTTTTCCTTCTTGTTAGGCAGGTTACTACAAACCAAGTGTGGCCTGCCACAGAATCTAGCCATCTTTCAAGGCACCAGAGGTGGAGTGGGGTGTATTCACACCATCTGTGCTAGCCTTCTAGGTGTTCTTCAACTCCCTCAGGAAGTGCCAGTTTATCTCTGCTGACTTTTGGGGGGAATTTAGTTTGTTAACTGTGATCCTCTGAACTGTACCGAGGTTAGCTGCCAGAAGCACTGTGAGCACTGCTTTCATTAGTATAGAACATGTAGCCTAAAAAACTGCTCAAACCCAAAGAAACCAAGAACACCCCTCCACACCCTCATTCCCTTCCAGCATTATTGGTTACTTCATGGTTTTGACTTCCTCATTTCTTACAGATATATGTTTCTGAGCTCTATACATGAAGATTTTTTTCCATATGTACTTAATTGTGTGTGTGTCTTTTCCACTGATTGATGAAACATGTTTTTAATTTTATTTTTCAGCACAAATGTTCTGGTGAGTGGCAGCCCATTCTGTTGCAGTGAGGAGGATGCCCGATCGATTGTGCAGTCGGTAAGGTTAATACTTTTTTTTTTTTTCCCCACCTTTGTTTTTAAAGTGATTAATAGGAAAAGAAGATTCAGCGTGCCAAAACTGAAATAAAGTAGCTAAACTGAAATGGTCCTTAAACAAAAATTTAAGGCATAAAGTAAAAGAAAGAGCACAAAGGTTGTGGGGGAAATGCAAGCATTATAATATAAACCTTTCATGGCAGTGGTCCAATTGTGCTTTCTGGCAGGTTCATTACTGTTCTGGTGAGGGTTTTTTGTTTTGTTGTTGTTTTTTTTCTTTTCTTTTTTTTCTTCTCCCTCTGCAGTGCTGTTTCTTCTGATCCTGAATAGCAAGATGGACTGCTATTTGTATCTAGCCTGCTGTCTTCTCTGTCTCCCCTGTTGCCATGAGTTACCACCCAGTGTTAGAACTCATTGACTAGCTGACTGTAGTCCCTAATCACTAAAGGGATCCTTTGTTTGTCTACTTGCATAATTAAATGCGTTGCTGTAAGAGAGGGGGATGCTTTTTTGAATGTTTCTTAAAGAATGCTTGTCATATTCTGAAAATTAACATAAAATTAAAACATGCAGGTTTCCTGTTCAGGCGAGAAAAATGTCCTGCAGATCTGATGCTTTCATGTGCAAATGCAAGTAGAGGAGAATTTCTTCCATTTTAAAATATGCTAGTTTGGATGCTAGAAATTAAGCAAAGTTACCAGAAATTACATGGAGAAAAGTACCGCCAGGTATTACTTTTTTTTTTAACATATGCAGTGATTGAGCCTGTGCTCATGACCACGTGAGCGTGGCAGGTATTTTGTACATGTACATGGCTACCTGTGCAGCCAGTGTTTTGCCCCAATAATCACAGTAATTATGCAAGTTCAGGTGTCAAAGGAGAAACCACCCACTGTCTGTGCAGTTAACATTCCAACAGCGTTTCTAGTAAGAACGTGTTGTCCTTGGTGGTGTTTTGTCACAAGTAAATAAGACTGTCAGTTGCAAAGAAGAGTTGGTTTAAGTCATAAAGAAGCGTCAAACCTAAGTGTTTTTCCTATTCAGGACTCTTGCTTTCAGCACTTCTTTGAAAATACCTTTATGGTTGCACTTGTGAATGTTGATTAATGGGACTGTAAGATTTAAATGAAAGAAAAACTAATTTTTGAATTCAAATGTTTTTAGACATGTCAGTCACAGCTATAAGCAAATACTTACCCCCTCCACACTTTCAAATTTACAATAATTTTTAGTGAATTTTTAAATGCAACTGAAATTTCAAGTTTAAACTTATTTGGATGGTGACAAACCTGCAGAGGAATATTTCCTTTTACATTCTAGGCTGTTTGTCTTTAAAGCATGTACAGTAAATAATTATCTGTTTAAAACAGCAGTAACGGTTAGTTTGTCTCTCAATAACAACTCAAAATTTTTCCTGTTTTTTGAGGGGGTGTTAGTAAAACCCGTTCATAAAATAGGTACCTTGTATAAAACTTTAATGTCTTTTTTATTATGAGTGCTTGCCTTCTTATCAAATATTATCACCCTGGCTCTTTTGTGCCTCAAATTATTATTTTTTTTTTTTAAGTGATACTGGTTTTGTGAAGTTGTCATCACACACTCCTTTCCACCATTCTGTTTCTGTTCAGTTTAAATATTTTAATTGTGTATTTCTAGGCTACTGTCTCTTGGTACTTTTCAGACAGGGACAAGATGCAACACTCTTTTAAATACCATTCATACTGCATGCAATTTCCAATCTACGATAACTAAAAAAAAAAAAGTTCTTGAAATATGAATGGTGGACAGTAAAGCTCTAAATGTAAGCAGGGAGGTTGACTTGTACATTTTAAGCAGGTATCTTTTTGTCTAGTACACTACACTGCCCACTTCGGTTGTCTGGCATTCATCTCTTTCAAACTGAAGTGAAAGTACGTGAGTGGTGGCTGCAGAATTTTAATGGCTGTGGTAATTTTAAATGAAAGCTGCCTGTGTCTGTCTGGGGTTTTTTGTTGTTTTTTTTTTTTGTTGGTTTTGTTTTTTAAACTAAAAGCAGATATATTTTCTTCCAATTTATGTCCATCTATTAACTTCTGGATAAAAACAAAAGAATGAAAGCTGAGGTAGAGATTTTGTATGGAAATACAGTGAGAAACTTATTTCAGCTACTGCAGAATTTCAGAGCTACTTGTGCAGTGAGGGCTGGTTCCCTGCAATTCTGCTTCCTGGGTCAAACTCCAATTATGGAATTTTTGAGTGAGTGATAATTGCCTTAAATCAGGTATGTTGAGTTCTCAAAAAAACCCAACCTCCAAAAGCCCACAAAAACCCAACCAACCAACCAAAAGACCCAAAAGGCAACCATCAGTATTGTCATGAACCAATTTTTATGGTGAGTGAGAGAAATACAAGAACCAAAAGGAAAAGAAGCAAATCCTTACCAAATGCTTACCAAATTGTGCGCTAAACAGAATTTCATATAGATTTTGAGTGGGTAGTTCCCAGACAGTCCTGTTGATTTCAGTAGGATTTATTGTGCTATTATTTGACCCTTCATTATTTTACAGATGTGGGACTAGAACAGCTTCTCTGTGTTGGGGAATTTCCACTCCAGTTAGTTTCTAGCGGGTGGGCATGTGTACTGTCATCTGTGTTGGTGGCAGTTGCCATGTCCAGTCAATCCCAAAGAGCTAGAAGATAATCTGTGCATAGTGGGAACACAAACTGAACATTTGAATCAGCCCAAATTACACCTGCTCTCTGCAACTACAAACCTAGTTGATTTTTAACACTAGGTGGTGAAAATTTCTAGTGTTCTCTAGCCTCTGAAAATTATTTAATCTTTTTCAGCTCCAGTGTTAGTATATGTTGAAAACTAAACCCAGGAGGAATAGAGTTTTGTAGTTGAATGTGTTAGTGCTAAGTTGTACTGTTTATTTCAGGCTTTTAAGTGTTGCCATCTGTACAACTGACCAGGACAGCCAAATCTTTGTTTAACATTAATCCCAAGAACTGCTTGCTCGCTTGCTCTGTGAAGAAGCTGCTGAGGACTTTGCAAGTTGGAAAATCTCCAAGATAATCTATATATAGTTAGTGGAGCAGTGTTTCTCAGACTTATCGCATAATTCTTCTCTTATAATACTGGAAAGTGAACTAGGAAAGCTTTGCTAGATGATGTCTCTTTTGATAAAATACAGAACAATGTCTTTTAGGAGAAAACATCTGGCTTTTCCTGATAATTTAAAAAATCTCCAACAAAATTTGAATCTGGACACTTACTAATGTGTTTCAAATAATTCAGATCTAAGCAGAAAAGTGTGAACTGCCTTTCTCCCTACATGTTTTCTGTGAGGACATTTCCATTTGGGACATAGCAAAAACAGAATTTTCTATTCAGTGGCCAGTTGAGAAACAAAAGATTGGTGGTGTTTTGGTTTTGATTTTTTTCTTTTTTGTTTTCTTTTTTTTTTTAGGGGGTGTGTGTTTGCGGGTTTTTTGGGGGGAGGGAGGAAGGTTGTTGTTGGGGTTTTTTCATTTGTTTGTTTGTTTTCTAATTTATTGATTTATTTGGATTTTTTGAACAGTGTTCCAAATGAAGGAGTTGGTTAGTGAAGAGATTTCTAGTTCAGTGGGATGAGGTTTTGATCTGTTCCTGGTCTTTCAAACTTTCTGAGTGGTTATCCCAGGAGCGGCAGGCACCTGTTTATACATAGTGACCACTGGTTCTCCCTGCTCTGAGATAAAGCTTTGGTTTTACTGGAAAGAGAGGGGATTGTCTGCTGTTAAGGCTTGGAAAATGCTTTCCATGGAGCACAAGAACTCTCGACCCCCATGTGTAAGAAATCAGGAATGGACAGCAAGAGACCAGCATGGATGAGTCAAGACTAATAAAGGGCAAGAAGGAAATGCACAGAAACTGGAAGCAGGGACAGGTATCCTGGGAAGAGTATGAGGACGTTGCCCAGTTGTATAGAGGTGGGGTCAGGAAGGCTAAGGCGTGGCTGGAGCTGAACTTGTCAAGGGACACAAAGAAGAATAATACGGGCTTCTATATGTATGTCAGGCAGAAAAGGAAGGTCAAAGAAGCCCCCGATGAACGTGACTTGCAAACTGGTAACAACAGCTGAGGAGAAGACTGAGGTACTCAACAACTTTTTTAACTCAGTCTTCACTGGCAGCCTCTCTTCCCACAACTCCCAAGTGGATGGACCTCAAGGCAGGGCCTAGGGGAGCGAAGTCCCTCCCACTGTAAGAGAAGATCAGGTTCATGACCACCTGGGCAATCTGAACATACATAAGTCTATGGGACCTGTTGCAATGCATCCCAGAGTCCTGAGGGAATTGGCTGATGTAGTTGCCAAGCCAATCTTCATGATATTTTAAGTCACAGTAGTCAGGTGTTTCCCTAGTGAACTGGAAAAAGGGAAACATTACACCCACTTTTAAAAAGGGTTGAAAGGAGGACCCTGAGAACTACTGACCTGTGAGCCTTACCTCTGTGCCTGGGGAGATCATGGAACAGATCCTCCTAGAAGCTATGCTAAGTTACATGGAGGACAGCGAGGTAATTCGAGACAGCTGGCATGGCTTCACCAAGAGCAAGTCTTGCCTCACCAACCTAGTCGCCTTCTATGATGGAGTGACTACATCAGTGGACAAGGAAAGAGCTATGAATGTCATCTATCTGGACTTCTGTAAGGCCTTTGACACAGTCTTTAAATTGGAGAGATGTGGATTGGATAAACTGTTTGGATGAGGAATTGGCTGGATGGTCAACAGCTCAGTGTCCAAATGGAGATCAGTGATGAGTGGTGTCCCTCAGGGGTCTGTACTGGGACCAGTACTGTTTAATATCTTCATCAATGACATAGTGGGATTGAGTGCACCCTCAGCAAGTTTGCAGATGACAGCAAGCTGAGTGGTGTGGTTGACACACCTGAGGAGCAGGATGCCATCCAGAGGGACCTGGACAAGCTTGAGAAGTGGGCCCGTATGAACCTCATGAGGTTCAGCAAGGCCAAATGCAAGGTCCTGCAGCTGGGTCAAGGCAACCTCGGTATCAATACAGGCTGGGGAATGAAGGGAATTGAGAGCAACCCTGAGAAGAAGGACTTGGGGGTATTGTTGGATAAAAAGCTGGACGCGACCCAGCAGTGTGTGCTGGCAGCCTTCATCCTGGGCTGCATCAAAGGAACCATGGCTAGCAGATCGAGGCAGGTGATTCTGCCCCTCTATTCTGCTCTCATGAGACTCCACCTGGAGTACAGTGTCCAGCTCTGGGGTCCTCAGCACAGGAAAGACACAGACCTGTTGGAGNAGCACAGGAAAGACACAGACCTGTTGGAGTGGGTCCAGAAGAGGGCCACAGAAATGATCATGGGGATGGAACACCTCCTCTATGAAGACAGGCTGAGAAAGTTGAGGTGGTTCAGCCTGGAGAAGAGAAGGCTTCAGGAGACCTTATTGTGGCCTTTCAGTACTTAAAAGGAACTTATAAGAAAGTTAGGAATGGACCTTTTAATAGGGCCTGTTGGGATAGGTCAAGGGGTAATGGTTTGAAACTAAACAGAGTAGATTTAGACTAGATAGAAGGAAGACCTTTTTTTACAAGGAGTGTGGTGAAACACGGGAACAGGTTGCACAAAGAGATGGTAGATGCCCCATGCCTGGAAACATTCAAGGTCAGGTTTGATGGGACTTTGAGCAACCTAATCTAGTTGAAGATGTCCCTGCTAATTGCAGGGGGGGTGGCCTAGATGACCTTTAAAGGTCCCTTCCAACCCAAACTATTTTATGATTCGAATTCCTGGATTACATTTGTCATAGTGGCACATCCTTTCAGACCAGTCATATACCCGCCTGTGCAGGTAACTTTCCTGGGTAAAGTGGGAAAAGAATACTAGTTTTCCCTTCCCTCCTTACAGGCTTTGACCTGCTCTTCAGTGGATCAAGCCCTGTGCCTGCTCAGAGGCAGGCAGACTGGTGGGGAATTTCACACCAATGCAGCTCAGTCGGAGTGGTGCACTGCGCCAAGCCAAGCTGTGCAGCTTGCGGGTCGGTTTGCCTGCCTGCAGGGTACTGCAAAGTTTTCATTAATGTCTTCGTGTGCCGTTAAGTCGTGGCAGGAAGTTCCACCTGTTGGTGTGGAAGACGTGGGTGGTCACTGTGCAACTTTGTTCTACTGAAGCTTCAAACAGCTGCCTTTGAGGTTGTTTCTTTTTTGCATGGTTCACCGAAGTGATTACTCCTGGGGTTATCTTCTTGGGTAAGCGTAGTTGGGGTGGGCTTGTGTCACGGCAGGGGCCAACATCCACGGTTTTTGCACTTGATTTGTGTGTGTGAGTGTGGCAGGATTCCTTGTGCTGAGATTGCTCTCTGCTTCTTTCCCAGCAGTTATGTCAGTTGGAAAACTTGTCTCTTTCTGAGGAGCAGACGGAAGGGCAGTGGATTGTTGCTATGCAAGTAACTAGTGTCCTCATTGTGAGGCAGGTTGCTTCCAGCTGGTGTTAAAACTGGCTTTAATTTTGTCATTGAAGTAATAGGAGAAGACATGCTGTGTAATACTGTGATTGAATAGTGGTGTAACCAGCTTTGATGTGGTGTGAGAGATTTTAATTACATGGTTTTTGGTTTTTTTTTAAATGTTTGCATATATGTAATGTGAATTGTGTGTGTATTCACATGCAAACCTTTATACTGAAGCATATAATAATGTAATTGGAAAAGCATTTTTATTCTTTATTATGTAAACAGCAAACCCTGTTACCCTCAAAGACAATACAGTAGGAAATTCCCCTTTACATTAGGTAAGATGTTAATCTATCACTCATTATTAGTGTGTTTGTTTTGTCATTTATGAGCAACTAAGAAACTTGTGCAGTAGTTACAGGGGTGGGGGGAAGGTAAAGTCTGTAAGGTAGAGAGCATTGTCCTGTGAGGGCAACATGAAGTTCTGGTTTTATTAATATCTCTTGACTTCAGCAGTAATACAGCTTTTTTGGATGCTACCTGTGAAACTTCAACTAAACACTGATATGATGGTTTGTTTTTTGGTGTTTTCTTTTTAGGCACCAGTGCCTGTGAATGGAGATTCTATTTCCCCAGAAGGTACGTTTTTCCCCAAATGCCATGCAATGTCTTTAATCCTTTGCTTTAAAAATTGACATTAAAACTGTCATATTGAAAAAAAGGTGGGTTTGTGCACATGAGAACAATAATAGTTAAATTTTGTCAGACTGTAATGCCTGTCCCCTGTTATATAGAAGATGGGCAGAAATTCATGGATGGTTTGTGGGAGAAGATTACTTTGGAGCATAAGTGAAAGTGTAGCCTACATAAAAAGATGAGAAGACTGAATTTTTCAGTTACTGGTCATGGAAGGCAAATGTATGACAATTGTCCTTTTTAAAGGAGAAAGGTTGCTTTGCCTTAGTTTTTGTCATTCCTCACAGTAGCTAACTAGTCAAATAAACAGCCCTCTTTCCTAAAAGTGACATAACCATACTTAATTTTCAAGTGTAAGTTCTAAAGACAAAATTTTCTTTCACTGTTATGACTGTTTTTCATGTTAACAGAAGGTGTTTTTCATCAAGAAGTAAGAATTCATGCTACATTTCCATTTTTGTTAACTACTTTAAAAAAAAAAAAAGTCCATGCCAGTAGAAAAATCTCTACAGAGAAGATGTACGTGCTTTTTGAGACGGAGGAAGTTACAGAAACACTAAGAGAAAGTTAGTCATGAGTCAAGTTCCAGATTGTTTGCAAAGTAACATCTGTGTAGTCCATGTCATGGGAAAGCATTCCATTTGCCCTTATATGGCATGCCAATAAATAGCATTTATTTACTGAAGTATTATTACATCTCAGACCTCTGACAGACAACTGAACATTACCTGATCTTTAAAGTTTTCCAGGGATGATCACATCAGTATTGTAACTTGTTGCAGGAATGTTTCAGCCAAACTGTTACAGTCAACAGATATTATTTTGAGGCTGTGCTTTACATAGGCTGGAGATAGAGCTCACCCAGAAGTATTGTTATGGGAGGGGAGATAGCTGAAAGAGCAGAATGTTGCTTTTTCAAGTGTTTGTGTCTGGCTGGTTGTATAGAACTAATGTCATTCTTGATGTATATTTTTTTGTTTGTTTTAGTTGATGCCTGGCACTTTTTTCCCAAGTGATTGTCAAAGTGTTCTGAAGCTGCTTCATCAAATCCTGAAGTTGGCCCTTTTTTGAAGACAGGCGAAAGTGCTGATTGTTGAGTTTCTGTTGAAACAATTTTTTCACCTCGTGTAAACCTTCTCTCATGTAAATAAACACTGACATAAAATGAATGTTTGCTTTCTATGTCTGTCTTTGTGCAGGGTGGAGCAGAGGGAAGAGGAGGACCTGCTTATTTGTTTCTGAATCTCAGAACTCCAGAATTGCTCTTATCCATTCAGGAAGTGTAGTATCAAATGAGACAGGGGATAAAGTGTCTTCAACCTTGTTCTCCAGATTTTTGGCATAATCCAGCCATCAGGTGCATAGAAGACTGTGTTAATTTGTGTCTTGGAGCTGGTCTGGCCACCCTGCCTTTTCAAGTAGACAATAATCTTTATGTAAAAGGCTTAGCAGTTTACCATGTTCTTTAATATCCGGCTCTGCACTGTTTCCTGAGTTATTCGCTTTTGTGCCCAGTTACCTATGCATGCTTCATAGAGTTAAGAGCAGAGTATACTTGCTTTAAAAAAGAAACAAATATAACTTCATGCCAAAGAATAATTCAACTAGGAAGGGCCAGTGCCATAACAATTGAAGTAAGGATGCACGTGTGCTTTCTGTACTATATCCTGTTTTGTTAACTTGTGTGATGAAACACACAGGAAGGACTTTCCTAGTGGAAAGCTTCCTTTTTTAGAATTGTGTATGCCTGAAGGCTTTTGATAGTTCTTCATTCAGCGAGACAAGATTAATAAAATGTATAGAACTGTGTTTTGTGCTTTCATGGTAAAAATATCTGACGCTTTTTCTACTGCAGGATTATATCTGACCTGTCTCTACCCACAGTGTTCATTAAAAACAAAACCAAAAAAAGCCAGCTGTTAAAGAGAGGAAATGATAATATAGACAGCCAGTTTTCTCTAGCTTGTTACTGAGACCAAAGATGAGCATTGTCTGCTTTGTATGATGACTGAAACAAAAGGTTAATATTGCTGACACATGATTGGAATGGAAGATAAAGAACTGAAAAAGTTAGACTGTGGCTTGCCATAGAGAACTAACTTTTCCTTACACAGAGTAAGTTATTAGTAAGAAAGCTTTTGCCTTTGGGAATGGTTCTTTGAATTTAGGAGATTATTTTCCTGGTTTAGAGACTTTCCTCTAGAATATTGTCCAGTGTATAAGCACCAGTCACTTGGGAAGTCTCAGTTTGGGCCTTCACACTTATGCAGATGGGAGAGCTCCATCTACTCACTGAGTTTTGCATTGTTTTATACACAGAGTTTAGGTGTGGTATGAAAAATGCAACATAAACCTTAAATATTAAGGACTTTTTTTTTTTGTCAGGAGATATGTCGCATCTAACATACATTTACAGTACTGGTTTTCCATACTTTATTTTACACTTAAGAATTCTAAGTACATGCAGCATTATACCTACAGATATAACAGCCCTTTTTTTTTTTTTTTTTTTTTAAATAGAGTAGATGTTTCCTTAGTGTCTTGGGTTCATGTGCAGTCTGTCAGTATGAGATTACGCTGGTTAGAGGTGAGATCTTGTAGAGTGCAGAACAGCTGCTGTGTTTGCCTGTATGGTGGTACATCTGGGGGGCTTACTGTTTTGTAAAGTGCTTAGGGACAGCTGGACAATGAAGGGCACTGTGTAAAATCAAATTATCTTCCCTATACAGTGGTCACTACTGTCTCTTTTTTTTTTGAGGCAGAAAGAAAAATTGTATGCATATGAAGAACAGGTACCTCTGCTGCACTATCAAGAGTATGTCAGAAGTTAATTCGTTTTTACTTCAAATAATTTTAGTAGTGTTTTTTAATTTATAGCTGTATTGATGGTATGTGGATAGGAATTCAGAAGGAGAAATAAATTTCTAGATCAGATTAGACTTTGTGCAAGAAAATAACAAGTAGCACTTGGGAAAGCTGAATATTGAAGTGATTGGAAATGCCCAATACTAACATAAATTTGACAATGTTAAAATATTTCTTACACGTAGAGTATATAAATAGATGACCCTCTTGTCTTCAGACTGCTTTTCTAAAGGTTTTTCCCGTCAGATAAAAAGATGTGCAGTTACATGTAGCCTCGCTGCTAACATGTACTGAATGCTACTGGTGTGTGGATTTCAGAAATGAAGCATAATGAAATAGCTGTGGAGTGAATGTTCATTAGTAAGAGGAGTAGGGGGATGGGACAGAGAAAATAGAATATATTTTTCAGATCTCAGGAAAATCAAGTCTGCACAATAAACACATTTTTTTATTTTGGCTTTTTTTGCAGGCTGGAGCTTTTTGTCTGCATTTATATTCCTTTATTGTATTTAAAATTGGTTTCATTGTAGTGGGAAGCATAGCATAGCAGTGTCCACTTCTCTGTAGCTTTATGAAAATAACTTTTTCATATCTGATACTAGTATCTCCTCAAAAGATGTCTCTAAGAGAAATAAGTATCCTTTTTTCCCCCCAGGAAATAAATACATCTTAACTGTACTTTCTGTGTTGAATATATAATTCACATATGTATATATTTCTTTCAAGGATAACTTTGCATCTCAATTTCCTCTTTTTGTCAGCTTTGGAGAGAAAGGAGAGGTTACTTTTTTCCTTCTCACTATTGTGATGGTGAAGGTTCTTTTTACATATGTAGATCATTAGCTGCTGCTCAAAATAGTTCCTTTTACTGACATGGAGTCCACACTTCAGTCCCCCCAGTCAAAAATGGGGTTTGAATTTTACGTAGGTGGAAATAACGTTCATTATTTTTTAAAGTGTGAAAATAAAAGGATTCTGAAAGTAGTATGCTGTTGTCACTGTTAGAATGTTATTTTCATGCTGTCAATGACAACAGAAATCTCTGAAAACCTCCCAAAGAATAGAAAGTAATAGTGAAGTGTGTTTGGGAGAACTGTTCGTAGATGTTTTGCGAGGAGAGTGCCTTACCATAGCTTGCTTGTGGTTGCCACTTACGTTAACACTTGAGAGCTATAGCATGAAGCAGTCGTAAACTGACTGAAGTATTGTTTCATGTTTCTCTTTGCTGTTACTGGGATGGAATCTTTTTAATGGGTTGTAGTTAGATTTTAGTCCAGTTAAAAGGCAAAACCAATATTAAGTCAGTAGGGTGCAAAAAACCCTTACTTTTTCTGCCCTTAAGGCAGAAGCTTAAGGTGATTTCTTGCCAGGTTTGATAAACTGGGTTCCACCCTCTGGGGTCAAGAGATCGCGGATTTAGAAAACAAAGAGGTGAAAAGTTAGCTGGAAGAGAATAGGAAGAATGGAAGACAGATTTAGGAGATTCAGGTAAATAAAAGTAATGAACACAACATGAAATAGGAGTGACTGGAATGCTTTTTAAAACTATTTTGCCTAAATATTGCAGCAATACGTAACAATACTGATGTCACGCAACTGGAGAGGTCAATAGGATGCATGTGCCAAAGAAGAACAACACCGAAGTTGGAATTGCATCCCCCTAAGTACCTGGAAGTAGCACTTTAATCTTTGGTCCCCTCAGTAGGGGAAAACAATGGAAAAGAGCAAAGACTTTCTGAGAGTCTTTTGGGTTGTGCAGAGGTGACCTGGGTGCTCAGCAATGTTGACTGAGCCACACACAGTCTTTGATTTCTCACATCTTACTCTTCTGTGCAGCTGGATGTATGCAGTGCTCTCTTCCTGAAGCTACAGATGGGATGTAGTGGGTAGACGAAAAAAAGCCAAGCTCGCTGCAGTGGATTGTCACTTTGTGATTATTTCTCAGCTTTGGCTAATTCATTGCTAATTCTTGTGGCAGAAGCTTTTAAGTGGTTTAAGAGCTATCGGCAGAATTCAGGTACTGCTGTATGTTTTCTCTCATTCTTGATCTGATAAGTTACAACTGAATCAATCTTTCAGTGAATCAGTATGCTAAGTCAGAAGTAAGATTTTTGTTGATTTGGTCTACTGTAAGGGTCAAAAAAGGGTTTTGCTTTGTAAGGGAAAATGCAGAAGCCAAAAAGAATTGCACTATTCTGTGCATGAAGAATATGTCTTGCCTGTCTGAACACTGCTGCCCATTATCTTTTTCCCTTAAAACATCCTCATAAACTTTCTAGATTCTTCACAGATGTCACCAACTTTAATACTAACTTCTTTGTTTCTTACCTTTGGAGGAATAATACTTGCATTACAGCACGTATGCAAATTTATGTGTCCAGCTGCACTCCTTCTGGTTTTGCTTCTGTATATGCATTAATACTTGCCAGGAAATTAAGGAGATTTTTTTCAGACCTGAAGATCTAGTTTTGTGTCCAGTATTCAGTGCTAATAGATCACTGGGTGGTCCTGTGAGCTTCTCTTTTGGGATGAAGAGAGTAGTGACTGAAATAGCTGCATTTTGTAGCTGGTTTTAGCTTTATGCTTATGTATTGGTGCATATATCAAGACAGGGATATTAGAAGGTTACGGAGCTGGTTTGTCTACTCTGTGTATCTGACTGCTGTCTGCTGCTATTGTACCACCTACTGTTTGGGAGTTTTTCTTAAGCATTTTGTATTTCACATTTTAAATATGCTGAAGAGTGAGCATCTACCTGGTGTCAGAAGCCCTGGGTTGGAATACAAAGAATTAAATTTGAATTCTGCTTTTCCGTAGTGTACTTTGTGGGCTTGGGCAGACCATGTAATCTTTATGCTACTTGTAAAATGGGTTGAAAAGTTTCTTCTGTGAGTGGTCCAATTTCTAGCAAACAGAGACCTTACACTTCCCCAACATTGAGAGGGGAAACTCCTTCCAGCGCCTAGGAAAACGTAGGATCCATTCAGCTTTGTTTACAGTGAGAAGGTTAGCTATACGGACAGGCTTTCTGAAGGACTTGGCTGAAGATGCAGGCTTTGCTAGTCCAACCGATCTGCCTGAGGGTTGTCTGATGGCATAATTATCTTGAAGAGTGAGAAGAGCATCAATGGTGGTGAAAGTGCAAGGTGTAAATTGGCATCTTCCTTGTGAGTTCTGCAGGAGACAAGCCCCAATTCTTAAGCAGGTCTTTAAGTCCCCTAATGGCCGATGCATGGTGTTCCTAAGTGCCAGAAAGCCAATTTCAAAGTGTAACGCGTGACCACCTGGGAGTTCTGAGCACTTTTAACTCTAAATCATAGGAGGCTTGGGAACGAAGCTGGTTTAAGAGTCAAAGTGAAAATATCCTGCTAGTTCCTGCTATTTTGAAGACCTACTATGTGGTAAAAAAATCACGTCTAGCTGAGCGGCATTTGGCAGCCTGCTCTCCCTGGAGAGCTGGGCTGAGAGGGAAGGCACAGTCAGGTGAGGACAAAATTCCCCTGACACAGCTGTTGACTGAAATTTACTTCTTGCCTCCTTGTTGCCTTGCTTTAACTAGATTATTTATCCTTGCATGTGATAATTTGGGAATTGAGAATTTAGGAATTCCTAGGCATTTACTTGGGCAGTTTTCTGACTCAGATAAACCACATAAATATCTCTCTCTTTGTGTCTATAAATAGGGACAGTATCTGTTTATGTTATAGTAATGTGGGCATTAGTTGCTTAAAAACTTTAAATATCAAGGAAGCCTTAATTACTAACAGATGTCTCTCTGACCCTCTAGGTTGGCAGCACAAAGCTTCGAAGTGTTCAGACAAGAGGAGTTTTGGAATCCTGTCAAAGTTTCTATAGCTGTGTGTGTGGAAGGGAAATCCTGCAAGAGAAAAGGAGTCAGGGTAGGAGCAGGGCAGCTGAGCAAGGGTCGTTGTGAAGTGCGTATGAAAAGCAAGTTGTAGCTCGTTGTGCAGCTAACTGGGAGAACGAGGGGACCCAAATGAGGTAAAGGGAAATGGCATCTCTCATCCAAATATGGGAAGAGATTTGAGATTTGAGATTCTGTGGACCTAAGTGTCATCAGAACATCTTTGTCTATTATCTATGAATCGTGTACAGGTGTTGCTTCCTGATTATGATAATCTGCCCTGTAAAAGTAGCTCTCTGATTCACTTAGCTCTCTATCTTGAGCTGGAATGGGGTTTGGGACCTCCAACTGAAATGCAAATTAGCCTTAGATGTTTCTTTTCAATTCACACTTCTTGGAAGAAGTGACACAATTCTTGAAAATTTCATAATGATGTTTCTGTGACATGCAAGCTCTTTATTATATACGTAGTATAGCCAATCTGAATCATTCCAATATGCTCACGGTCTGCCTGAAAGTGTAATGTATGCAAGTTGCACAGCGTGTGATATTTTTCACTGAATGTATGATCTGGTGATCTCATGTGAAAACAAAAGTTATTTTTTCAGAGAAGGCAGAAAAATGGCATGGGGGAAGTGCCCTTTACCAGGAAGGGACCATGCAAACTGTAGCAGTTAATGAATATATACACACCAGCTCTTAAAACTTCAGGGGTTTTTTCCTTTTAACTTAAGAGCCTGATCCCTTTCTGAATATAACTTTATTAAAATAAATGTAGCAAAAATTGTTTCTTTATGATGATTAGTTACACAGTGAATAGAGGTAGCTGACTCATTTCCAGTTCTCTTCTGTAATCGAGTTTTGCTTTCTGAAAGTTCAATTTGTAAATTTTCCTATTTAAAAATGCCTATTTTAAAATTCTTCATTTTGAAACAATGTTGCACTGAAGTCTTCTGACCAATCAAGTGGTACAGAGTATCCATAAAAATGAAATGCTCCTTCCATATAACAACTAGGAAGCTATTTTTTCTGATTTAAAAGATGTTGTTTTCCAGCATATGAATAATGAAAAAACCCTCATTTTGCAGCCATAACCATTTTCTTCATCTATTAGAACTTGTAATCATGATCAGAGAGCATTGTAGTAGGCACACTGAAATATACATAGCACCTCAAAGCAACCTAAGTAGAAAAGACAGGTAAGAGATGCAAGGAGCATTAAATGCTATTCCCGTTCTGCTGTTGAGAGAACTTGAGGAGCAGCGAACATTAGTGGGTTAGTCGGGGGCAGTGGCTGATACGTGATGGAGGTGAACTCTATAGAGACTCTTCAGCCTCTATACTGTAATATCATGGGTTTATTGTTTGACAAACAGTTATATATTAACAATACTATTATATCTTCATGTCTTGATGATCTACATACTACATGTTGCTGAGGCCCAGAAAAGGAAGCCTTGTATTCACAGAGAGAAAAGTAAATGAAGTGCGACTCACCGTGAGGAAGTACTTTTCCCTGGACTAAAACCTATCTATTGTGTCCTTTTGCCAGCTGAATCCTAGAGCTTCCATGAATGACACCAGCCAATGTGTATTTCTCTCATTTGCAACCAAATTGTGAAGAGTTACTGCCTTCCAGGAGTTAAGCGAGCATCACTTGAATTGTTTTCACAAACCCTTTGAGCTGGCATTTGGAGAGTACTGACCTACACTACAGTGTTACTGTAAAACACTTCTACAGTGTTGACAGAGAACTGTCACCTCACAGCTGGTGCTAGGGATAGGTGGTTAAAATCCTTTATTGCATGAAGAAACTTCTGCATCTACTGCAGACCTACTGCAGTCTTGTCTTTCTGCGTACTTCCATTCTTGTCATGTTGATGAAAGTGTAAACTAGAGGCAATTCCTTGGCAGGGTGACTGAAAGTATTTGTGTGATGGGACTGTAGCCATCTAAGTTGAAATATTCGTACAGTCCCAATAATTAACTATATTTGTTAGTAGTTTTCCATTCATAAGAAATTCTGATGTAGGAGTCTGGGTATTTGGCTTTTTATTCAAGCTGCTGATGTTTGTTTCAGTAAAAGTGTGGTGTTTCAACCATATGCTCAAATGTTAACATGTTTAATGCCAGCAGCAGAATATTTACATTAAAGGATGTGGAGCCAAGTTAAACTCAATTGCAACTTTATTAACTGGATTACAGTACTATCAGCAAAAACCAGCTGTGATAATCAATTGAATGATCTCTTGCTTTTTTTTTCCTCTTTAATTTTCCAAACAGGCTCAGGCAGATCTGCCCTTGTTGGAAGTTGTGCTCTAATTATTATCTTAAGCCCTAGTGCATCAGGGGTAGAGGGTGTTCCAAGAGGCGTGCTGCTTGGACCTGAAACCCCTGAGAGGGAGGGATAGGAAGGTAAGCACATCCAGGATTTTATTCCATATTTCCTCCCTTTTGTCAGGGGACTAGAAAATGTTACGTGCTTTCTTTCAACAACCCATGATTTAGCTATGTTAAATTAAGCAGTAGTTCTAGAAGAGAGATTTTACGGTTAAGACTGAGGCAGTTGGAGTAGACTGTCCCCAAAAGGCTGTGGATGCACAATATCTAACTGTAGCAAATGCCTCATGAGGTTTCCACCTCTCAGATTAGGCTTGTAAAGATTTACAGGTTTGATTGTACAACTGAACTAAGGGCATTTTGATAGAAATGGCTAACAGAGGGATAACCAGACTAAAGATGTCAGCAGATTTGAGGAAGTGGTAACTCTGAGCAAAGCATGGCATGAATGGTTAGCAATGGATGTCTCTTCTGCTCTGTTCCAGCCAGGGGAAATGGTCTGTTCATGGATGGTGTCAGAACTGGGACTGCAATGCAGGAATAAAATCTGTGCTTTGTTTTAAACAGTAATGAACAGGTTGTTACCTAGTGGAGTCACAGCTAGTAGTAGGATGATGTGACCATGAAGTTCAGAATTTGAATAAGCATTCAGCCTTCAAAATAAATAAAACAACCCCCTAACAACAACCTGAAACCCTGGATGTTCATCATGCCAGTTTGGAAAGAGGATGAGAAAAGTCTTTCATTTTACAGTTCCCCTTTCCATCTGAAAAAGAGAACCATCTGAGGAGCACAGAAAGGAGAAGTTCAACGGCACTTTTATGGTTTGTTTGTTGGCAAACAGTAGGCCATTTTTGTTCATGTTTTTTCTTTCCCCCCCCTCCCTTTTCCCATTCCAAAGTTGTTAATTCTAGTTAGACCCATTCCAGATGATCTTGGAGAGGGCTGACAAGGAGTTAGCATCGTAGTATGATCCAGCCACAAGTGATTTCTGCAGAAGATGGGCCTTCGGCATCCCATGTGCATTTTGTATGCAGTATGGCTGCCCTTAGGGAGTTCTGCCTTTTTGTTGAGACAAGAAAGCAGCAGAAGGAGTTCACAGTGGAGAATGAAAAGTTGAGGAATTTACACACAGGAAAATTTGATCTGCCACATGGGATTAGGCAGCAATAGAGCTGTAGACACTTTTCTCCCTGCAGAGCTCATGTTTCTGAGACTGGAGATGGTGGGTGTTCAGTCAAGGTGAGGGCTTGTGCACTCAGATTTGGAGGAGAGAGTGTTGGAACTGGAGGTGTCTGGGTGCTCTAGGCGAGAGGAGGCAATATGTATTATGGAGGTGATGTATATGAAAATGAGAGAGAGAGGGTTCTAAGACAGCTGTGGAGGTGAAAGTAAGTAGTGGATTTTTTGAGGGATCTTTTTTTTCCCCACCTTGTGTCTTACTGCTCTAATTTTATACTCGTGAGCGGGAGCAAATGAGAGAGACCCCTCTTTCCCTTGTTTGTTTTTCAGTGCCCATCAGCTTTTCTGTATCACTCGGCAAAACCCTGTGACACACACTTTGACCACAGCAGCTTTTGTTTCTCGTTCTGAGAATATGGTCAGACTGTGGTGGTGCTTAGAAAGGAGTTATACAGATGGTAGCCTCAACTTCCCCAGTTATTTTAGGCCCCAGCCACTTCTGAAAGGAGGATGAGCTTAGGGGGAACAGTTGATTCATTCCCTTCTTAAAGCCATCAAGCTCTCAAGCCATTTTGTATTATTTTCCTAGTTACAGTGTCTTCTCAAGAAAAGATCCTGTACGGTGCAGGCACTGACCCAAGAAGGAAAACAGTAGTTGGAAATGTCAGGAGGAATGGAAGGAGTACTTCCACGTTTGCAGAAACTGTAACATTGGGTCATGCATTTACCATGGTTTTCCAATTTTTTTTTTTTAAAAGGGTTTTTTTTTCCCTGTATTCAGTGGCTTTGTCCAGTTATTTGTAATGAGTTAGAACAGACAAATGTTTTTTTTCCGTACGGTAATCGCATGTGGAAGTTGGCTGGAAAGCATAGTTCAGTGGTGTAGGCAAATGAAAAGAACCTTAAGAAAATAAGTTGGGGGGGAGGGAGCTACGTAAAGATTAACTTAAAATGAAAACATTATCCAAAGCAAACACCGGGCTTAAGTCTGAGTTAATTTTTCCTCTTGAAGTAGTTGGAAAATTGTCTCTTGCATTCCAGATCGCAAATTTAAAGCACAGTCATGCTTTGTGAAACTGAAGATGTATTACAGATGTTGATTTCTATATGTCATTTAGTGGTTATGGCAAGTGGCAGATTTACAACATCAGAGCTTTCAAGTTTTATTGCACACTGAGTAATTTAGTGACCTTTGGGTGACTCTTGGTTAAACACCTACATACGGAGCTTGATCTTGAGCAGTGAGGAATGGCTGCAGCTTCCCTGGGCTCCACTTGAGCTTGGCCAAGACCCACGGAGCGGGCAGGGATGGCTGCCCCATGGGGTGCCTGGTAAGGCGCCCCGCACTTCTGCCTGCCATCAGCAGGGGTAGCTAAGCTGCCAAGCTGCCTTCTCTGGCAGTCCTCTTCCTTCCCTTTCCTCGCTCTTCCTTGCTTGGCAGAAGGGGCCGAGAGAGTAACCACAGAGCTTCTCCCCCTCACTGCCTGTGCTGGGACTGGGACAGGAAAGGGGAAGTGGTGCAGTGTGTCAGCTCAGGGTACTGCTTTCCTGGAAGCGTGCTGCTTCCTATGGAGGTGGGAGTTACTGTCATTGCTTTTTCTTACCCCCACGCCCACCCCGATGCAAGACTTTTTGTTGAATGTCCTGAAGTTTGCTTTCTTGATGTTGAAATGAGTTTGTGACAAATGTTTCAATGCCCTGGGTGGAAAAATGCCCTTTGAATCTCTAGGAGACTTAGAGGAGGTGAGGGAAGAGAAAAGGTAAGAAGAAGAGAAACGACAGCTTCATCCAGATTAGCTTCCGAGTTAATGCCACATGGCAGTCAGATGACTGAGCGCAGCTGCATGGTCACATTATCCACATCCTCACTAAGTGGTATGTTGGTTACTTCAGAAGGACAAGCCAGGGAAGGCGAAAGCAGAGAGAGACTGCTGGGGCCCACTGCTGTGTGGTACAGGAGAGTCTCTGGCGCTGTGCTTCGTGCTGGGATGTGAAAATAGTGAACAGTGAAATACCTTTGTGCACAGAGCCTGATTCTCTGATAACCCAGGCTTAGAGGGCAGAGCAGCACAAAGAATTCTTGTGCAGATGACTAAGTGCTCAAAGATTGCTAATTTGCACCTTGAGCGTTGACTTTTTTCATACAAAGAGATGTGGTGGCAGGTCTGGGGCTGCTGACAGGCACAGGAAGAAGCATTCAGCTGCATGGGCAGTATTTTCTGTCCCCATTTCCTCCAGAGAAACAACTGTGGGTGGGTCTGGTTTTAGTGCATAATCTCTTCGAACTAGCTTTGCACATCATGCGTGATGTACGTACCACAGTTTGGGAAGTCCTGACCTAGATGAAGGGAAGCCAGTGAGTTACTGCTCTCAGCCTGTTGCAAACTACAGTGCTGTAAGTGAATGCTGCTTCTAAAGGAGTTGTTACCCGTAAGGTGCAGCAAGCCATTGGTGGTGTTACTTATCTGATCATTAGCAGAACTGCTGGTCAGACCTGCTCTTTGCAGCCTCTAAACTTAGGCCACTTCTAAATGAAAAATCAGGCAGGGGTGGGAAAAGCAGACAGGGAGGTGGCTAATTCAGTTCTGTTGCCGTAATCCTTTGGTTTCACGGAACACATCAGAAAAGGATGGGAGACTCACGTGTAGCTGGATGTGGTGATGAAGCAGCTCCTGGAGAAAGTGTGTGAATCTAAAAGCTGTGGAGTCATTGAGACATCAGCTCTGCTTCCCAAAATTACAAGGAGAGAGGAAACTGGAATAAGGGGTCCGACCCTGGCTATAGGCGAGTTCATCTTCTATGAGGCAAAGGGTGTCCTAAAGGGAGGATGAGACTGGGCTGGCAGGAGGACAGGATGCTGCTCTACCATGCCAGGGGTGGCCACAGCTGCTTCTGTGGAAGGGCAGGAGAGGTGAGAGGCTCTTCACTACTGCCTACGTAATGCTTCCTCTGTCATTCTGGAAGTGCTCCAAGACTTCAGTACCTTATGCTGAATGTATGTAAAATGGCCTTGGTTACTTCATGAGGCTGTTATGACGTGTCTGCTCTGCTATTTTTTGTAAAAGACCGCTGTGTTTTGGTAAAAGAGTGGAATTATATGAATTTGAGAGATCTGGAACAAGTTGGTTGTGAGCTCTGCAGTTTTTCCTTTCTTGGGGGGAAAAAAAATCAAACCGAAAAACCACCAAACAACCCTCCCCAAAACAAAAAAACAAAGGTTATTTTTTTTCATTGGGGAATTCTGAAATGTTCAAACTAAGCAGCTGTGTTTTCAGCTGTTGCAGGTATTAAACAACAGCAAGAAAATCCTCTGCTATGACCTGTCACAGGAAATAATCCTTTCTTGATCACGGTAAACAGCTGGGTTCATTGCTTCTCTTGCAAGAGAAATCCTTAACTTCTCGACTTGTTACCTGCACAATGGCTTGTCGAAATTTTAACCTAACGATATAAAAGAAATAATGAAATTGCAGATGTTTAAGTGCATCCTTGGGATTCATAAATTATGGGAGCTACAGTAAATTGCTGTTAGGAATGAATTAGGTGTTTGGAATTGACCTACTTTGAAGATACTTTTCCTTTTTAAAAAAAAAACAGAACACTAAATGTTTTTGACCTTTCTCCCTGTTGCAATGCAAGTGACCACCTAATAACACCACTTCAATTTTGTTGCTTTTTTTGATAATAAATAACATTTACTTTTCAGTGGTGATACTTGAATTATGCAAATCAAATTCTCACTAATAGCTTTTTTCAGACCCCATAAATCTGTGGTGTAATTTGTTCTTTAGTAAATAGGTCAGGAGAAATGCAATGACAAGGGTGGGCAGACACATTTTGGATCCTCTGTTTAACTACATGTATGCTGTGTAATCACTTAAAAAAACCCCAATGCCAAAAACTAGTGGCCTGTATAAATGTTAAGAAATGGAAATCATGATTGGAATTGCTGTGTTTTGTGTTGTTACTGTCAATAAAGGGGCTGTTGCCAATTGATTTCACTAACAAATATCAGTGGAACCAATCCTGAAAAATGTTACTCTGAGAATGTTCTGTAGGCTTCCTTTATTTGGAGACCAACATGTTTATTTCTGTCTTGAATCTGCTTATTGTTTAGATTAAAATCTGCTTTGCATGGTCAACGCAGTTGAAAGCGGGCAGATTGCCTCCTGACTCCAACATTATCAACACAAGAATAATTGGAATCACAAATAAAAAGGCAGGAAATAACATGCATTACTTGAAAAAGAACACACAACTTCCACGTTGACAGATTTTTAACGTTGCACATTACTTTCCCTTCTCTTTCTCCCACTTTCAAATCAAAACAGAAACCTACTCCTGAAAAGCACCAAAACCTCAGGAACAAGTAAATTACCCCAAAAGCTGAGAAGCAGGCACCTGTGATCTGTAATTGCTGGGACAAATAAAAATGGACTTCTGCCATGTCATTTCTAGAATCATATTTGAGATTGGTACTGTGATTGAATTGTTGCTGCATTACAGAAATAAAAGCACAGGGACATACTGAGGCAGAGTTGCCAGACCAGAAACCCAGTGTGCTGCAAGATAACATTTAAATTCTGTATGTGGCAATACAAAGTAATTTCTGGATGATGTGTATACTCTCAGATGTACACCAGCCAAGGCCATTTCAGCTGGCTGATTGTGCAGGATAGCAGTCTGGAATATAATATGCGGAGAAGCAGAGAAAGCAGAGTCGTGAGGAGGGGACGTGGAAGGAGAGGAGTGCTTTGCACCATTCTGTGTACATTGAGAGGGGTTTGATGGCCGTAGCCAAAAAAGTTGCATTTTAACAGAGACGATGAGATGTTCTCCATGCCATGCTGGTCCCTTCCCTTTACCATCATTTTGACATTGTAAGGTTTTATAAAGAAAATTAACACCTTAAAGAATCAGTAGGTGAACACCAGTTCTTTGAAGATAAGCACCGTCTGTCTCAGAGGACTTGTTGATTATCCAACAGCAATTTGATCTCGTGCTCTGTTGGTTCGGTGATTTGACACACTGTGCTGGCATTGTTATTCAGGGCGTTTTATGTAAACCCGTATGAGCTGGTTTATCCTGTTTAGAGTGTAAGCTCGTTCTCCCGTTCCCCCAACTGAATCCAACAATTTCATTGCAGTGAATGCTTTCCTTACTTGTTTCTGAACTCTTAACTACGATCACAAACAAAACAGCTATGACCTCTGTCTTTGACGTGAGGTTGTCAGACTTTTCTTAATATAAGATGGGATACTGCCTTGCCAGGCTTGGGATAGCTGTTCTCCATTATCTTTGGAAATGAAATCTTTTTTTAAAAAAGATTGGTGGCATCTGAAGAACCTTTGTTATATCAGTGTTTATCAGGATCCTGGATTGATGGTCAGCCATAAAACATGGAACTTTATCCCAGGGAGGGTGGAAAGTTAAATGCTCAAACTGTACCATGTGGGTGCTCTCACATATGTCAGCAAATCAACACAGTGGGAGGAAATGGGCAAATAAAAATAGCAGACATACAGAGTTTAGCCTCTTTTTTTGTTGGGAAATTTTAGTAACTAACAGGGCAACGAGCATGGCTTTGGATATTGTTGTTTAATTTCCTGAAGGGGCAGATAGCCCTTTGATTCAGTTATTTCTCAGTTGTTTGGAAGCATCGCGCTTGGGCTCTGTTGGGTCTGATTATCGTAGATAAGAGATGCCATCTTTCCCGTTTCTGCTGTGGAGCATTGGTCTTGCAGGCACTGGTCTGTAGGAAGAACTAGTACACCTCCCCTTGCCACCAGCTCATGATCGTCTAAACTTGGAAACTAGTTGATACTAGTTTTTCACACTTACATCCTCAGAAACACCTCCCTCTTCTTCAGGGCTAAGTGGCAGGGCACATCTGTCTCGCCTGAGCTGTAGACAGGCTGCTCTCCCTGCAGTGCTCAAGTCAGGCAGCTTTCGGAGGCGTCTTTTTACACGATGGCTCGGAGGTTAGAGTGTTCAGGTCTCCAATTTCTGAGGAAATTCAGCCCATGCAAAACTGAGCAGATGGATCTGAGTCCCAGCGAGCAGACCGGGAGCTATGTTTAATTCCCACATCCTGAATGAGCACTCTAACCGCTAAGGAAGGGCAAGGAAACTGCTGCTTCCTCTGGCCACGCTGTGTAGTACAGATGTTGCCCTTCCTCAGGAGAGCAAGGAGGTAGGCAGGGCAGAGCTCTGACTGCTGAACTGCAAATGAAAAGGGCCTCCTCTTGCCCTGCACCAAGAGCCCCCTGGAGAGGTGAGTTTAAGGAGCTTCTCTCTCCTCAGTGCTCCCTGGTGCTGGGTGAACCAGCTTATCGTGCAGTGAGTTGTTTTGCGTGGATCGTGCTCTGAAGCATCAAGTCCTTTCCTGGGTGGGGAACCTACTGGGAAATCACAACTGTTGCTTCTGCTGCAAAGTCTGGAGACTAAAATAGTTACGTGCTTTTGCGTAGCACGGCTGTGCCAAAACCCAAAGTCTACAAATGGATGAATAGTTTGTTCCTCAGGTGGCATTCACACGACGATACTCTTGAAGTACGTGCTTGTGCAGAAAAAAGTAATATTTGGTACTACTTTCTTCCCAAACCCTCCTCCCAGCAGTCAGCATACAAAATTTACATTAAGCCCCCCATACCTACACAATTATGACAGTTGAAGCAGAATTAGAGGAGCTAACATAAAGCCAGACCCCGCGTCCCATCTGCACTGCAGGCTGCTGTCAGAGCACCTGTCAGTCGTGATTTGCATCTGTGTGACGGTTTCTTTCCTGAAAAAAAGCAAAACAAAAAGCAGGCTTCCTTCCAGCCTGCTACCCTGATAAAGCTTATCAGTCACAGCAACAGCAAAGGCATAGCGAGGATAGCTTATAACTCTTGCATCACTTTGCTCTTAGAAGCGTAGATGACACAGCGTTGAAAATCAGTTCCTTGCGTCTCGTTGCACTTCTGCTGCAGGTGGGACATTTACCAGCAGTTACAAAAAAAACCCCAGCTGTATCACACGCAAAGCTTGCCCTGATATTTCTGTGGACCTAACAATCAATTTCTCAGTGTCCCACTTGTATATAAAATCCATAATAAACTATTTGTACAAGAAAAAACCAGTCCAGTTTCTCTAGAAAGCTCTAAGCTGCCTGGGGTGCTCTGACACCCAGAGTCCTGGTGATCTACTGTAATTTGGGAATGGGTGGTATCTTTCTCTTGAATAAGCAGCATGCTTAGCAGGAGAAATAAGAAAAAAGCACCTTTCCAAATGGCTGGTATAATGCATTGGCATTTTCAAAGGTTGTTCTGGACTTGCAGCATTTCCTCTGGTAGCCCTGAGCTCTGAAATTTCAGTATATTGCATTCATTGCTTTGGAGGGATGCCTTCATTCTAAGCTAAGACCAAGCAATGAGGCAATTGTAGTTTCAAGATAATAATGTCTTTAGTTAAATAAACCCAAGACTCTGCCATTTTTTAAAATGTAGCTCTAACCCATTTGTTGCAAATCATGGCTTTCTGTGTTTGCACTGCTGTGACTATGCTGGTTCCTGATGTGGGCTCATTACTAGATTATTTCCTTGTTAGCTGTAGGTAGAGCTTTGACCTAGAGCTGATTAGGGAAAAGAACTTCTGTATCTATTATCTTTTCTCTCTCATAATTAGTCTAATTATGCTTCTGTGCCCTAGACAGAAATCTCAGACAGTCTGCTGTGGAGCCACAGAAACCGTCTGGACTGCAGGAATGGGAGTTTGCTGTTGAGCAAGGGATGGCCGGGTTCTGTAGCGTCAGGGAAAAGCTGAATTACAGCCTTACACAGAAAGTAACCAAACCAGCGGAGGGAGAGTTCCCTTCCTCCCCACCCAGTTAAATCCAATTAACTGGGAGGAATGCAAAAAGCAGGTTCTGTCATTTCCACTTCTTTTAAGATAAACTGGCATGCCTGTGAGACAGAATCATTTAAGGGCACAGTACGGTATTTCAATTTATAGGTGGAAATCACAGGCAGCGTTGAGGAGGAAAGTTAATCCCAATGCAACTGCTCTGGTTTTGCCTCACTACCACCGCTTTTTAGTAACGCGTTCACCTGCTCTCTGATGGCTTGAGCTGGGTGGGAGCGTTTACAGCTCCGCAGGGTGGGTGCAGCTGGGACCAGGCCAGTGCTGGGGTGGGGGCTGCTCCCACAGGTGTAGGTAGGGTTTCCCTTCCCAGGGTGCACTGGCTGGCCGCCGCGTGAAGGCCAGCTGCCTCTGGGCTTAGGTTATAAAGCAAAGGCAAAGGAGGGGAGGCCTCCCTTCGAGGCAGATCTTAGCAACCTTGAAGGAGGGAACGAGTTCAGAAGGTGAGTTCAGTTCAGTGCTTTTGGTGTTTGTAAAGCTTCAGTGTTTTTTGAGTGCAACGCTCTGTTCCCGAGATCTTAAATCAGTCTAGTTAAAGTTAGGCTTACTTTAAAAAGGACATGGCTAAATTACTGGTGTGTCTGGAAAGCACTGAGCAGCTTAACTGGCAAGAAATCTTGAAGCTTAAACTTGAAGGAGTTTAAGTGTATGCTGGAGGGCACTAACATGTTTGCACCTCAGAGTATGTGTCACTTGTCCTAGTAGTGCAACTGGACTGACAGGGTTTCACAGGACTGTTGTTTTTTATGGCCATCTCAGATATTGTGGTACTATGGAAGTCTAATTCCCCTCAGAAAATGGCAGCTGTACCTAGGCCCTTCCCAGAAGGGCTGAGATGCAAAGCTCAGCGGTAGAAAGGAGATTACAGTCGTTGGTAAATGTGAGTGTGCAGCAAGTGTAATTTCTTCCTTGGGCTCAGGACTCGGAGTCCCCACCTTGTGCTTCGCAATGGAGGTCGGTGAGGTGGGAATGGGTTGTTGTTCAGCGGGAGCAGCCTTCATCCACCCTTTTGAATTAATCTTGCAACCTGAGAGAGTTGTGGTCTGAGTGCCTGTATCTCAAGTGGAGAGGGAGGCTCTAGTGTTTCATGTGCTTCTCCGTGGAATGATAAATGCAGGAGCAGGCCTTGGAAAAGGAGAAGGTTCAGGCTGTGGGATACTGTTAGCTTAAGTGTTAGGATGCTTTCTTGGGAACTAAGAATTATAAGTTTGGATCCCTTCCAGAAATAGAGAGGCTTTGAGGCTTAGTCTACCACATCTTAGCTAAAGGCTGAACTAGTTGTGGTGTGAAGGAAATTACTTCTGCTGTAAGAGCAGGGCTAGAGGTGCTTATTTTTAATCAGAGGAGTACATCCTGAACCAGGGACGCTGCCTCTAATAAGCCCTTGGAGGCCTCAGGCAGGCTGTAGGAGCTTCTGCCAGGGATCCTGGGCTGTGCCACTTGTCAGCCCCTGCACCTCCTCTTGAGGTACCTGCTTGTCCCTGGGCTTTGGGTAAGCTCAGGGGTTGTGTTAATGCGGTCCCAAGCTCCACTCAAGGCCTGGTGATCAGTTAGATCCTGCGACGCTACCTCTGGAGCTGCTAGAGTTCCTATTTGGGCTAAATTCCTTGCTGTTAGCCATCAGCCCTGCCATGAAAGAAATCACTGAAATGTGTGAAAAATCTTTGTGTGATAGAGTAGCTGGCAACTGATGGGGGATAGGTGGATTTTTTTTTTTGTTTGCTTGTTTTCACTATGTAATGTCTTTAAAAAAAAAGCTTAATAAATGAAAAAATAATCCAGTTACAAACAGCAAAAGCTCTCTGGGTTGTCTTGCTGCATCCTGTGGTGCAAGTATCAATGTTCTTTGTGTTCCACATGGGATAAGATTACATGGGAGAGAGCGAGGTGTCTGTAATTCCGTGTCCCCGGCTCCCTGCCCGGAGGTGTTCCCTAAGCAAAGCCAAAGATGAGCCGTGGTGTGAGGTGTGTCATGCATTCTGGTTTGATGTGGCAGGGGAACGAACGTGCGGCTGTGATTAAGGGTCTTGTGATGTGCCCTGAGAAAGTAAAAGGCTTGCGTGTGTTATCAGTGGAAACAGAAAAGGAGTTTTATGATGTATGGAGGTGTCCACTCCTGCGTTGAACCGTGATTAAATGCTCTTATAGCTAATGATTATCTGAATCTTTATAAAACAGCATTGATAGAACTGTTGTGTTAGTGTAATAATTAACACATTTTGGAAGTAAATATGGGGTTGAGCACAAGAGCTTGTATGTCTAAACTAGGTTAAGTGGTTTGGGGCCCAAGGAAACAGGTAAAACCTCTTGTCAAGGGGAATGATACCGTTTAATCCGGAGTTACCAAAGAAAATTTGAGATAGTAAGCAAAGGAGAAACTGCCTGCATCTGGAAATGTTGCAGGCTTCAGCTAGATTTTTACTAATTTAAGAGACTGCGTTCCAGCTAAGAAATGTGAATTGGTTTATTAACTGGCTGTTACTGACCTTTCTCTCTGTTTACTTACGTTGCTAATGCTTTCTGTGCATTACAGCAAGAAATCATAGCTTATGCTTTCTTCCCGTGGAGCTTGCAAGCATTTACTTTGCAGCATGAAACCTCTCCCTTCAGCTGATAAGGAGCAAACTGTGTTAGGAGTGCAGCTACTCAGGCGTAGCTCCCAGTTGTGCTGGGTGGAGGTTTAGGAGCACTAATTAGCAATGGTTGAATTGGTCCATGATTCCAGGGAACCAGCCCAGGGTAAGCAAGGCTGGCACGGAGCAGGTGGAGGAACTAGATGATCCTAACCTGTTTAGACAACTTACTGACAGTTTACCAACCAAATAAATAAACTTGTATGCTGACTGTATCCAGAATGAGTCAGGTCATTTTACAAGATGTCTGTTTTGGTTACAGCAGTGTATGTGTTTTCTTCTTGTGAAAGAATACTGAAACAGAGCGAGACTGACTTTCTTCTACTGCCTGTAGAAGCTCTGGCGTTCACTCCTGGGGTTTTCTTACCTCCTGTTTGCTTGTTACCAGCCTAAGGAAATTAGTCATCCCCAACTCCACTTTTCCTTTCTCATTTTCAAGGTGCCTTAAAATCAAATGTAAACCCCCACAGTTTGGGTGTAGCTCCCATGTGGGAGAACTTGAAGTGATGGGATTGATTTGCTGTTCACTGACTTTCCTTTGAAAGTATCCAAAGTGAGGGGCTTTAATGTTCATATTTTTGTGCTTCTCTTAAAAGGAAAAAGATGAAAGGGTCAAAATGCATATAATAAATTTTCATTTCTACATAGCATCTTAGTTTAGATCTCATTCTTTGCTACTTTGAGAAAAGCCTTTCTTGATTTCCTTACAGGCTACAGCTATTCTCTTTATAATGTTGGCTTCTATAGGTATGGTAAACTGGTTATTGACATGCTATGAAGGAAGGTAGAGAGGATTTAAAAAAAAAAAGAGAGAGAGGAGGGGAATAGAGAAACACCACAAGTATGACTTCTGATCTTCTGGAAATGCATTCCGTTGCAAGCACCAAGAGCTGCATTTCAGTGGCTGCAGAACCTGGTAGGATGTTCCCTTTCAGAGCCATGTGGGAGCTCCTGTCAATGGCAGAAGCTTTTTGTTCATTTTTTTGGGAATAGTATAGGTGGGCATAGTAATAAATCTCCATGGCAGGAAAATATCATGAAGGTACAAGCAGTCTGTTTTTTTCCCTGGACTGATGGAGGGCAGAGGACAAGCATGTAGAGCGAGACTTCAAAACAATCTACTAAAATAATATGCTGTGAACAGAAATAACATAGTGATAAATAGAGGTTACCTAATAATTGTCATAATGCCTTTTTTTTATTATTCCTTCTAATTTTCTTTGTCAGCTAATGCTGGTGAGTCAGGGTGGTGAGCTTTGTAGAGGAAAGAAAGAAGGGGTACTATGGCTCCTGCAAAGCTGCAGTTGGTGTATGATTAAGTTTAGAGTGCTGAGACTGTTGAGGGATGAAGAGAGCATGATTTAGTAGTAGAAAGAAGAGGTTTTGTTACTGATGTAGAAAAGTCTAGGCTGTTACAGAAGTAATGGTGCTGACTAAATTCTGTTTCTAACATGTTGACCAGATAGATCCCTTCAGCACCTGAAAAACTGATGCAGAGAAACAAATCTTCACATGCCTGGAGTAATTTTGAAACTGCAGAAACTCACGTGACCCTGAAGAGGATTGAGACTTTTTGCGGTCGTTATTTACATCTTGGTACTCCCATGCCGGATCTGGTGTCAGCTCTGAAAACTGTATTCTGGCTGCCCAGATAGATTTCTCTGCCGTTCCTGTGGATTCACTTTACACCCGACCTCCTCATGCTCCATTCCCAGGGGTGCGCTCCATAGGTGGTATTGTCTGGTCATGGTTTGTGTTCCGGTCCCAGCTTGTGGACCCAGTCGGATGGAGGCCTGTGCTAAAAACAAGGAACCAAACACTCGGTAGAGTGATCAGAGAGATCATTTGCTGTGTAAATGATCCTCTTTGTCTCAGCCTCACTTCCTGCAGCATTGCAACAGGCAACTGTAAAATCGCATCCACAGCAAGAAAGTGTTGCAATCTCTCTCCCCAGACTGTCCTTCCTCTTCTCCTCCCTTCTGTATTATGCCAGGATTATGCTGATTTTCACTCTTTCTGTTTTTTTTCTTTTAAGGAGGAAATTGAATGAGATGGAGCTTTCTCCTTTTTCTCCCTCTCAAGCCAGTTTTTCCTCTGTCACATATGATACATTCAGAAATCCACAGTCCCTGTCTTGCTTTGATTGGTAGCAGTTAAAAGATGGTGCTTCTTGTTCAGTATAGCTTGTGTGCATCTTGGAGTAAAAAAAACTGGGTTGAACCTGGCCGGAGTCGTGCAAAAATTGCTCAGTAGTTCTCCTGCTGACAAATTGCAGGGGTGAGTGCAGTTCACTTGCTTTTGTGTCGTTTCCTACACCTTCACAGTTATTCTGTAGTACTCTGCAGAACGGCTGCATTGTCTTGCCTTGAACTTTCCCACAAGTCCAATATCCAGTGTAATCTTAGTGCTTTAAAACTTTATGAATTGCCTTTTGGGAAGGACCTTTGGCAAATGAAGCTGTTGTGAGGGTTTCTTGCATCTCGAAAGGGCAAGAGGGTCAGGGCAACACTGTCTTAAATAGTGCGCTCAGTCTGAGCTCAGCCTTGTTAAGCAAAGCTCAGAGAAAGCCACACATTTCATAAACCATTTCCCAGAATCTGTAATACTTATATCCTAGGTTTTGCAGTGTACCATAGACTACTTTGTGGGCAATCAAAAATTGTATAAACAAGGTCTACCTTTGTAAATATGTAATTGGAGGAAGAAAAAAAAGAGACGTTTTAATGGAAATAGATGTTTATGTGGTCTAATCTACAGTTGGTCTGCACTCAAATACTTTTCAAAGTGGCTAGCTGAGTGTTGGATTGTTAATGTGAGATGTTAAAAAGAAGCTGAAGTACCTGTCTATATTACAATAATCAGCTGGCTTTAAAAGGTTTCAAGCTGTGCACTCTGAAAACCTTGGAAGGCTCCAAGAGCTTGTAGCGTGTTTGGCCACGTACTTTCGAGACTTCAAGATGTTGCTTCTTTCTTTCCCTTAAACCATAGTGATGGGGGGGGGGAGGGGGGAATGGGGAGTTTGCTTTCTACATATATGGGGTTAAACTAAAGGAGGAGAATTTAAGTATCTTCACCTTCGATTACCTTGCCTTACCTTTACTAGAAAGTACATTTAAGTACTTAAATACCCTTTGCCCCAGGGCCATTTGCAGTCCCCAGCAGCTCTTTAGAGGTTAGTTGGGATGCGGCCCTTCTACCTGCAGAGCTACAAACCAGCGGTGAGATGGACTTCTTGGCTTTACGGTTGGGGCAGTTCACTGATGGCGACTTGGAAAAAGTTTTGCACGATGGGCTGTTTCGTTCAGCAGTTTGTGCAGTTGTTTCTGAACAAGGTGATACTGAATGCCTGGAATGCTGAAAGCTGGTCCTTTTACATGGAACCAGCTGTCCCAGACAACTAGAAGCATCATCGTTGAATTGTGTAGTGTTTCTATAGCTGAAAGTTGATTCTGACCAGTGGGTTTTGGTTTTTTCCTTTGCACCTAGCCAATACTTGATGTGGTATGATTATAATCAGAAAAGAAATCATTTTAAATGGATTTTTATTGGAAAAAAAGCAGTCAGCAGATCTGCATCTCTAGGGGGTTTATTTTTTAATTTTTTTTTCCAGACATGACAGCATCTTTCCCATTTCTTGATGATGCAAATAGGATTTTATGGGTCATAATGAAATATTTTATTGATCGTATTATGAAAAATCAATGAAAAAGTTGCCCTGGCTGTCAATTCTGTGCTACCTACTATGTATGCAGTGACAGGTTTGACTGCTCACCATTGTGGCTGAGAAGAGAATACCTCGGGGTGCCCAATTATAGCAGCAGTGAGAGGAAATTCAGAAGAGTAATTTTGGCTTCCTTCATTGCCTTTATGTTGGCCTCTGAACGAGTGGCCGTTCCACTCCTTTCAGATTTCACAGCAGCAAGAGCACTAATGGCAACTCTGTGCAATTTTGACTTCTCATGTCCATGAGATTGAATCAATGCTTTTCCTTCCACATTTAGTAAAACAATTTTCCACGCACGTTGAGCAGCTATTCTTGTCTATACCTGCTTTGAGATGGGCTAGATGAACTGGAAGATTTTATAGAAAGCTGTCTCTTTCATTCCCCAACCCCCCCTCCTTTTTTTTTTTTCTAAACTGCAGGGTGACAATGGAACACTTCTCTAAAGGAGGTATTTTTAAGGCAAAGATGTGGGAAAGCCAAGTGTTTTAATAGGGCTTATCTCATAAGGAGTGGAAGTTTAAAGCGAGAAAGTAAGTTAACATAAACAGAAAAAAGGCAGTTGAGCTCTCCCAGTTCAAGGATACGAAATTCAGGTGCTGTTACCATAGTATCTGAACACTTAAATCGCTAATGTATTTATTGCTGTAACATTCCCGTGTCCGTATACTCCCTGTTCAGTCAGTACTTACTCCTGGAGGTGATGCATCTCCCTGGCGTCTATGAACAGCTGGATTTTGCTTTCATACTCGCCCAGGACTGCTCAGAGCGGGAGTCCCACAGCATAGCTCCTAAGGAAGCGTGACCTGGCCCCAAAACGCAGGGTTCCTCTGCCTAAGTTCTGATCAAAGCGGACTCATTGCTCAGGGAATCATGCTCCTGACAAGCATCACGCCGCTGTTTTGGCTGCTTTTAAAGCGTAGCTGGGGAAGGAGAGTGCCTACTGGGGAAGGTGCTTGCCTATGAAGAGGAAGGCAGGGGTCAAGTGCTATCTCTGAGCACTGTCTTTTAATGTGCTGTTTAATATTAACATCACATCCATAAGCAGAAATGAGAACAGGCAGCAGAGCTCTCCATTCCCGTACTACAAAGTCACGCTTCCCCTTAGGCGTAGTTCTCTCCCTCTGGCCCAGCAAATACATTATTATAATGTGGGTTGAGTGGCAGGAGGAATCTCCTTCCTTGAGGAGGGGCAAGTCTTGGACTAATGCTCTCGCACTCTCCCCTGCACCGAAGGCTTGAATCTCTTCTGGCAGTTGTTTAAAAATGGTGACCGTGCTTCCTAACAGGAACCCAGCTACATTTGTGAAAAAAGTTTGCATGTGTGGTAGGCAAGAGATCTCTTTCCAGCCTCTGTAACAAGAGGTCATGTGTAGCGTATAAACTCTCTTCTTAACTGTAATTGATTGATCAGAGTTAACTGAACAAGCAAGAACTTTGTTTGCTCTTTACCAGGAGGTGTTTGGGAATACTCGCTAGCAGCAGGGCTCCCCGTGGATCAAACAGCGTCTGCTCACCGCTTAGTCCGTGCTACAAAGGCAAGCAGGCAGACATCAAATATGCAGCAAATCTCTTTGGTTTGTTTTTTATCGGGACAAGTATAACACATAACCCCCCCAACCCAAAAGAGGGCAGTAGCTTTCCTAGAGCAATAGTCCGTGAATTACACAGTGGAGATCTACCTACAGGGAAGTCTAACGGCCATGTATAACTGGTGACTGTCAACTGGCAGCAAACTACTTAGGAAGAGGAAGAAAAGGACTGCTCATGTTCCCAGCTAGTCAAATGTCAGCGATACCTGACTATACGTATACTTAGCTGTGTATTTGAGTAGTTCTATAGCGCCTTACTACAAATGCACAAAGAGAGCACATAGGAATACTCGTTGGAGTCACAGAAACTTGTCAGGTTCTCTTCAGTCTTTGTGAAGCTTTTTTTTTTTTCCCTTCGCATTTAAAATGTGGGGTCTAAGTATGTGTGAGCAAGCTGCTTGGCCAAGGAAGCAGCTGCTGTGTAGCAATAGTGAATGCGGAGGAGGAGGCAGCACTGCTTTCTTCACGTTAACAGGCACAGCTGCAGGAGCTCCGAAACCTCGTGGCTACACTTGACCTGGTTTTCTTGACAAAAGCACATCTAGTTTTCAATTTGATTTAACCTGGAAAACATGCCTGTGCCAGGGCTAGGAATCCTGAGTCGCAAATCCTTCTCTAAAACACCAGTGTGTTGCTGCTGGGAAAATTACCATGATAGCAGATCTAATATGTCCTCTATATCCTCTTGGTAGTCCTGTGTGAGAGGCTCACCTTTGTCTTGTCACCTTACGTGTCTGGGATTTGCGCCTGGCAATTTGCTGTGGGAACTGTCAGACCCCTCTTTTCCTCCTTGTGCTGCTTCAGTTTGGCTGGTATCGCCCAGCACCTCCGCACAGCGTCATTGTCTTGATCGAGATGAGTTTCCTCTGTGCTGCCGTTAGATCTACTGGTGTTTGTTGCCTGGGGTTCTGGATGTGAGGAACCCAGGGTGTCCTCTGCGAGGCGTGCGTGTTGTGGCCTCGGTCCCCACCTTCCCTGGAGCAGCTCAGCTGTGGAGTTTCTGCAGCTTGCCCAAGGGTGCCGCAGGAACCCGGGTCAAGGTGGAAATAGGCTGCTCTTGTTGGCATCCTGTGCCAGAGACACTGGAGTGCTTTGGCGCAAGCCAGCAGTCGTTTCCATCTTAAGGACTGGGAGAACAAAACCCTGCGAACTGCAGCCCTCTGACAAAACGCGTGCTTGCTTCTGGCATGGAGAGTGTTAACAGCAGAGACACAAACAGAGGGGAGATTTGCCAGGGTTACTGATTATAAGACTGTATAAATTCTTGAAGAGCAGGCAAGCCTGAGGTTTTAAAATTCTACCTTATACGGTCCTGTCCACTATCCTGTCGTCCTGCCTTAGGAAGGCTGTGCGGATGCTGCAAAGGTTCAAATACAGACCCAGTATGTGGAGTCTGGATGTTTTAAACCAGAGTCAGAACTGAAGGGCTGTCACGCGAAACAAACGTGCTGGGGGTGGTGGTGGAGGAGGGAACAGCTAATAGATGTTTTCCCCTTGCTTGACATCTGTCACCTCCCCCCACGCCAACCCTTCCTCTGTTTATAGCAAGCCATTTGCTCCCATTAATTAGACCTGGATTCCTGCCATCTGACCAGCTTTATGCCTGTACAAATGTCAACAGAGCCAGGACTACACAGGTGGGGAGAAGGGCGAGTCAGAGGAGATCAGTTGCATCTGTCTGGGGAGGGATAGATGGGGAGGAAATGCCACCCCCCTTCCAAATCAGGCATGTTAGCTACAACAAAAATTGAAATGCAGTCTGGGAGCCCCAGGACGCCACTTTCCCCATCCCTTTTCAGAGCAGGCTGCACTTTAAGCCGTCCCCTCCAGTTAAATCTCTTTACCAAAGTGGTCTGTATGAAGGCTTACATGCGAGAAGATAATGGTGCTGTCATTTTTACAAATAATCACAACAGGAGCAGAAAAATAAGAGGAAGATGATTACGCCTGAAAATCCAATGAGGTTCCAGTTGCTAATGCAGTGGAAGCGAAAAGGAAGCTGAACCACAATCCCAAGCTGTTCCTGCCAGGCACCGGGCTGGCTTTTCTGCTGTGATTTAGGAGGGTACAGCTGTGTTGCCATGACATTAGAAGGAAATGTGCTTACCTTGGGATGGTTTTCCTTGTGTCAAATACTACGAAGACAAAGTATTTAATGTGCTAGTTAAAGCAAATCCTGAGTGGGAGAAACAGGTTAACAGTGATTAGCTTGGCTGGATTGTAAAAGAAAGAAAACCCGCAGACCCTCTCATGGCCTCCTCCAGCAGAGAGTGCTGTGTTTCTGCTGGGATTATGAATCGAGAGAGTGGCACTGGTTTTACCCTGAGGATTAAACCCCTTCTTAAAAGGAAGTGGAATAGCAGGGTCTCCCTCCCCCCTGCTCCTTCATATAATGATTTGAAGTGTTTTTTTGTGACATGGGAAGGAGGGGGGTGATGTACCTGTGTGTACCCCATATATAAGATGCTTCAGTAGTAATGGCAAGAAACTTTTTTCATGAATCTTAGATTTGTAGGTCCTTTTGAGAACAGATCAACCCAATATCCTTCATTTGTAGGATGAGACTAATTCCATCTTTCTCTAAACCATACAACTTCTTAAAATTCCAAACAAAACTATTTCACCACCAACTTCTTCCCTAACAACCTGCTGTAACCTCATAATTACAAGCAGTTTGAAGGAACCAAGCAACATCATGGTCTACTCTGCAAAGTACCCAGAGACACATTGTGAAATACAGCACAGGAGCTCTTCACAGTGTTTTAAGCCTTTTACCTCCTGTAAGATGGTGCTCTGAATCCGTTCAGACAAGGAGGACCTGAATGTCAAGGGTGTGAGCACTCAAACCACTGAACTAACGGCAGAATGGTCTGGAGGAGAAAGAGCGGTGCCTTGTTCCTACATCTGAAAGAACCAGATGCAGGCTCCAAACCTGGAAGGAAGGTGACCCTTTGAAGTCAAGAATTTCAAGATTTCTAGACTGAAAGGCCTTGGCTATGTTTTTATACCACGGTGTAGGAAGTATGTAATTCCCTTCCCCGTGGCCCAGCATCTGGGGATCCCTCCCTTGCGTTCCCCTGGGTGGGCAGGGGCCACCGGCACCCCGCTCTGCTGCAGGGTGGCTATGGTGAGCGTGGTGTTTGACTGGGGCTCCACTGCCTCCCGTTGCAACGTGCGGCTCCAGCGCACAGCTTCAAGCCCCAGTTTTCTCTGCTGATCGGAAAGAGCAGAAAGCATAGCAGTAGATCTTTAACGGACCTTTTCCTCCTCCTTTCCGACTGACTTACCCCGATGCAAGATTTTTCTTCCCTCTAACTAGAAGGATTCTTTTTTCTTTAAATCAGCAACACTTTCTGTGCTAACTTCATGCACATCAGTTATTCCTTTTGCTGGTTAGAGGTGAGGCAAGTAAAACATGGAGCTGACTTATTTGTAAGTTCTGCAAGAATCTCTCCTAGTACAATATTTGCCCTAATTAAACTAACTTAGGGAATCATTTACAGGTCAAAGTAAAGGGACTCACTTAATGCGTGAACTTAGTTGAAAACCAAAATGTTTCACACACAGTGATGGAAGGAGAGCTGTCATTGTAGCTCACAGGATGGTGGGGGTAAAATTGTCAGTCCTCTGAGACAAAATCGTCATTTACTGAGTGCCTCAAAATTATTAGTTGCGTTTGCATTAGGTAAACATAGTTGAGTATAACAGAAACTTGACAGATGTATGGTTTTCAGGAAAAAAATTAATGTTACTGTGTCAGTTAAATAGCAGAGTATTAATCTACTGCTGAGATGATGATATCTACCAATTCTAATCTCGGTGCTGCTGGACTATCAGCAAGCTTCAGTGAGTTCGGCGTGATGCTTGTCACACCAGCGTGGAATAATGGAGAGCCCTGCCTGGTGGCTCTGCCAGCCCGCATGGTGCTGTGCTCTTCTGAACAGTCTATGGGCAGGAGAATGTGCATTTCTATATGCTCTGTTTTGCAGCTAGGTGTAAACCACAGGGTTCGCGTTTAAATCCAAGGTCTTGTTCCCCTGCTTTGAGTTTTACTTGAGTGAAAACATTTGAGGTTTTTTAAATGTTTCCGAACTCATATTTGAAAGTAGTGGTGAAAATGTGCATACAGAGAAACCATCGTTACCTACCACTTCTTAATCCCTGCCTTCTTCTGTAAGGTGCTTTACTTCTCAAAAAAAACCCAACCCCAATCCTTTTGTTTAAGTGTTTTTTCCTTTCCCCACTCTTCCATGTTGGATACTTTTCTGTATCTTGGAGTGCAATCACCTGTTGCTCTTAAATTTCACCTGGGGTTTGTTCACCCTGGCTTGGCTTGTCATCACAGGCTTTTCAGGCATTCCCATAAAAGCCCTGTCTTGTCCTCTCTGTGAGCTGTCAAAAGGCAGAGGAGGACAGAACAGATGGGGAAGAGAAGAGGAAAGGCAAGGCAGGGGCTACTTCTGGGAGCCGGATGCTCAGCTGGGCACCCCCAGTTGTAGCTCATTTATCAGGAGGAGCAGCCTGTGGTTTGGGTGGTGGCGGTGGTAAGCAAGCGGTGCCTCACTCACAGCCGCCTGANAGAGGCGCGGTCGGCAGCCATGGTTTGACTTCCCGGTGGCCTTGGCTGGGGGTGCGTTGTGCCAGCGTTAGCAGCACCTCTGAGGCCAGACCTGGGGAAGTGCGCTGAAGAGAGAGGCACTTATGTTAAAAGGCAGCCAGTGGGAATGTTCGTTAATGGCAGGATTATTATTTTTTTTTTTTGGGGAAGGCCAAAGGGGGGATAGACCTTTGTTAAAGCGAGTGCATCTGTCGGTTCCAGCTGGCTAATGCCTTAAAGAGCACCNCTGAACAGTCTATGGGCAGGAGAATGTGCATTTCTATATGCTCTGTTTTGCAGCTAGGTGTAAACCACAGGGTTCGCGTTTAAATCCAAGGTCTTGTTCCCCTGCTTTGAGTTTTACTTGAGTGAAAACATTTGAGGTTTTTTAAATGTTTCCGAACTCATATTTGAAAGTAGTGGTGAAAATGTGCATACAGAGAAACCATCGTTACCTACCACTTCTTAATCCCTGCCTTCTTCTGTAAGGTGCTTTACTTCTCAAAAAAAACCCAACCCCAATCCTTTTGTTTAAGTGTTTTTTCCTTTCCCCACTCTTCCATGTTGGATACTTTTCTGTATCTTGGAGTGCAATCACCTGTTGCTCTTAAATTTCACCTGGGGTTTGTTCACCCTGGCTTGGCTTGTCATCACAGGCTTTTCAGGCATTCCCATAAAAGCCCTGTCTTGTCCTCTCTGTGAGCTGTCAAAAGGCAGAGGAGGACAGAACAGATGGGGAAGAGAAGAGGAAAGGCAAGGCAGGGGCTACTTCTGGGAGCCGGATGCTCAGCTGGGCACCCCCAGTTGTAGCTCATTTATCAGGAGGAGCAGCCTGTGGTTTGGGTGGTGGCGGTGGTAAGCAAGCGGTGCCTCACTCACAGCCGCCTGAGGCACACGAGCAAACTGCCCGTGTCTGGGGGGGAGAGCCCGTGTCTGGGGGGGAGAGCCCGTGT
>VXBL01007871.1:57112-132864 GCA_013400195.1 Aramus guarauna
GCGCGGTCGGCAGCCATGGTTTGACTTCCCGGTGGCCTTGGCTGGGGGCACGTTGTGCCAGCGTTAGCAGCACCTCTGAGGCCAGACCTGGGGAAGTGCGCTGAAGAGAGAGGCACTTATGTTAAAAGGCAGCCGGTGGGAATGTTCGTTAATGGCAGGATTATTATTTTTTTTTTCTGGGGAAGGCCAAAGGGGTGATAGACCTTTGTTAAAGCGAGTGCATCTGTCGGTTCCAGCTGTCTAATGCATTAAAGTGCACCTGCGCGCAGAAAAGAGCAACACTTGGCTGCTGCAGTGTGTTAGCCTGCCTCAAGACATTCCCATCTGGGAGTATGCTGAGAGCCAGGGGTGAACATTACAGATTTTTTTTTTTTTAATTTTAAATCGCTGCTTCCCCAGGACACTTAGCCATATGAATGTAGAGAGTGGGGGGGGCTTTCCCAAGGTGCATGGCATTGATGGATGATGGGGTAACCAGGGCTGACGACAAACTCGAGGTCTTAAAAAAGAAAGCTCGAAAAGCTTTCAAGTACCGATTGTCACAGAAACAGTTTTGCAACCATGGAGAGAGCGATTTCTGTCTCTTCCCACAGAAGAGAGTATTTCAGGATTTGGTCCTGATATACTTTGAAGTTAAAAGAAGGGATGATGAAAACAGGCTTTTGTCTGGTGCCTGCAAGAATGTATGTCCTGGTATCGATTCAGACAGTCTTATTGTTTCTGCTTTTCTCCAGGTTATGTGTGATTTAGATTCTACATCAGGGTTTAGGCTTTTATAATTTTGATTTTTCTTAATCATAGATTCATTTAGGTTGGAAAAGACTCTTAAGGTCACTGAGTCCAACCATAAACCTAACACTACCAAGTCTACCACTGGACCATGTCTCTAAGTGCCACATCTACGTGTCTTTTAAACCCTTTTGGTGAAGAAATTTTTCCTAATATCTCATCTAAACCTCCCCGGCACAATAACACTAACTGCTGGAGCATCCCACCATTTGGGAGGAATTTGAAATCAACTGAAAAATGAATAAAGAGGTAAATAGCCCAAATAAACCAATGAACCCCCAGAGTCTCCCCCTTGCCCTGCCTCTGCCAGGTGTGCATTTGCGGCTGTTAGTCCAGCAGTGAGGAAAGTCAAGCAGCGAATATGCCATATTCATCCATGTCCACGAAGGCCAGTAGGACACCAGCAGTGATACTCTGCACCCTCTTCCTGCCCATAAAAACGCCTCCCTCCTTTTCTGTAAGCAGAGGTTTTATTGAGCAGTAGCCTGTGCTAGGCAGCTAGCGTCCCAACCCATAGAGGCAAGAGTCAAAGCAGACCTAGGAATAAATGTGATGTCTAGATCTCCAGTTTTGAAGTCCCTAGTGGTGCATTTCGTTCCAGTGTGATGCTTGAGTCAAGGAAGATGGAGGTGGCTAAACTCGTGTGGGCGGCTGCTTCACTGAAAAGTTGGGGTTGTCCTGGAATGTCAGTTGATGCATCCAGTTTCTAAGCTGCTGAAGTATGCAACCTCCTCTGTTTCTCATAACACAGGTTTAGATTTAATTTCCCCAGGCTAGCAGTTTCCCTGGCCCTGTAACTGTTATCTGGTTCTCCTGGGGTTCTCGACTCGTGGCTGGTGCTAGGAGCCACGTTTCACTGCGCTGCCATTGTTGTTAGCGGATAAAAACGAGTGTGAAAGACAAGTTTCTGCAAGACAGACTTAGAGTGCATTAAATAAATATAAATTTTATTAAAAACACCCACATCTCAGCGTTATCAGGAATGATATAATAATAAACAGCTTTCAAATAACCTGCATTACATTACAATACTTACAGTATTTATAACCATCCTCAGATTCTTTTTATAGACATACCAAACATCTCATGAAAATGAATGAAACTAAAGTAAAAAAAAGTAGAACATAAGCATAGAAAATGCACACAGAAGTTCATTACCTTAGTGTCAAACTGCTAAAGTTTACTACACAAGTTAACCACTAGCTTTAGAAGTGAACTTTATACCACTGTGCGTCAATCAAGATGAAAAATTCATTCAAGTAAAGTTGACACCACTCAGAAGCATCTTCAAGTATGGCTATAGTCAACCTGATAATCCTATACAAGCAATTTTATGTCTGCTTTGTCATTCGTTCCAACTGAGGCAGGGTTCTGTACACCAAAAATTACAGTTCAGGTATTTACAATACAAAACTGATTCACAAACTAAGCTTCCTGCTCCTGCTGCCAGCAGTTTGGCAAATGACGGTGCATGGCATATTAACCAAACATCTACTATGGATTACATGAATAATATAGGACTTAAAAAAAAAATAATCACCTAGAGATGAAGATTTATAATGATTTAATTAATCTGACATATAACCATCTTTTTTAAAGGTGAAACTTTTGTTTCAATGCAGTGGGTAAAGTCACAGACTGAGAATTAAAAAAAAATAATAATTGCCATAATAAATATTTGACCATTAAACCCAAAGGCCTCCTTTGATTTACTCGAGTTAGGTTGTGATTCTGTTAGATAAAATTTCTTTCGACCAAACTTAATCTTACAGTATATTGCACAAGATATATCTGGGACATGGAGGTTTGCATGTTTAGGGAAGCCCTTGTACAGACTGTACCTTTTTATATTTTATTTTCTTTATTACAGTATCCAAGAAGCCTTGTTTAGAGAGTGACTTGAACAACTCTAGCAAACAGTCACTTGCCAAACCCCTGCCTTACATTTTTCCCTTTAATCAGCTCAGTGCATTCTACTTTCTTTTTATTTGAAACAGGCAAAACATTCTAAATCTTTTAAACACTTTCATTACAATAAAAAGAGCTAACGAATTTACAAAATTAGTTTGTTACATCAATACATGTACAAGAAAAATTAGAGAAGGGATTCAAAAGAAAAGCATTAAATCCCTGAAAAAAAAAAAAAACAAAAAACAAACCAAAACAAAAAACCCAGGAATAATATTTTTAACCTACAACAGCTTTACATACACACAGGTGACACATTGGCATAGGAGAACATGAGCTGAAATATCCCTGAATTTTTAGAACCAAAAAAAAAAAAAAAGTTGAAGTTCAAGTTATACTTGCTAAAATGTCAAGTATTGAGAGAGTTTTTTTTTTGTGGTTTTTTTTGTTTGTTTTTTTCAAAGGCTATTGGGGGGAAAAAGATGGTATACAATATATAAACTTTCACACTCAGTTCAATATCCTATTGCCAAACTAGTGTTGAGGTATATGACAAGTAGGAACATCACTCAAACCTTTTAATGTATTTTTAGCTCACATTATGATATATTTGTAGCAGGCTGAGTAGCACCATGATGTGAATTCAGCTCAAAACCCAAATATATATAGATTTAATATTTTTACAGTACTAAAATACTAAAGCATTGCGTTAAAAAAAGTTTTGTTTACAATTTAATTTACTATACAACTCTCCTGCTTTTTTTAATAGAAATTAATGATTTAAAACCACCACAGCAAGCCAGCTGCCTATTTTTTTTTTCTATTTAATCAACGGAATCACACAGAACTAACCCTGTTTCATTCATCTTGTGTAGGCATCGGTCTGCTCAATCTTCCTGGAAAAGAGGACACTTGCACCGAGAAATGACTTACACCACAATGTACATAATTATCAACACAAAAGCAATCTGCCATTCAGTATCTGAAGAGCATACAGATCTTTTAAAACCAGCAGAAGCCCAAGCTAACTAGTTGTAGTCTGTCGCATGCTGCTAATTATTACCTGTGGTTAATATAAAATTCTTTCCTTAAAACTGTACATATTTGAGCAATGAACTTGTCATAATAATTGTAGAAAACAGTTTACAGTATAGCTGTGTGAGATGAGCACCAGAAAAACATGTGTTTTGTGTACTAAAGTATTCCCTTATATCCAGTAAGCCCCATTTTTACCATAACTGACTGTATTAAAAATGGATATGTAGCCCACTAGCAGATGCACGGCTAAAACAAAAGTATTTAAAAGCTTTTTTTAGTTTAAAAAAATTATCTTTGCATTTTAAAATCAAAGTAAACTCTTTTTTTTTTTTTTAATGTCTTAGTACCTTAGCATTGTTCAAGTTGCCAAGCTTAGGTAGACAAAGTGCTTTTGAAACACTATTTAAAAAAAAATATCTCTATATATATTTTATTGTCCTTTTCTTGGACTTGACTGGATGAGCAAAATCCAGAGGTCTTTGTAATCCCATATGTTAAAAAGTAAGCTTATTTTAACACCAGGTAAATTCAATACAGACATGAATGAAAAGGTCCTCCCTGTTGTTGAAGAACATTTGACTACATCATTGACATTTTGTTATAAAGGCATTAACTGTTCGACTGTTAAAATAAAGACACCATTCTCTTAGATAGCACCATGGTTTTAGAATATCCAAACAAATTCAGTGTTTTGCTGTCTATTCATTATGTTTTATATTTATCTACTTTGTTAAATAAAATCAAGAGACTAATAAGTTTACAGTAAAAACTGCATGTTAAAAAGCCATAATTCCAGTATTTCAGTACATCATAGATTCAGCACCAGATGTTATTTTAAGATTCCTGCAGTTGTAATACTACAGTATTATTTTTTTAGGGTTTTTTTTTGCTCCTGTTCCATGACTATGCAAACTTGATGACATTAGAAGTGGCCACAGATGTGCAAAACTGTAAGAAAAAAAATATCCATTTGCAGATTCTCTCTTTCAGTAATGGAGCCAGTGTTTTCAAATGTAAATTGTGAAACACTTTTTTGTTTTGTTTTTGTTTTTGCATAGGATGCTTTGGTCTTGTTTCCTACGTGCCATCTGTGACCACTTAAAGATCAGCGGAAAGTAAGTGCGCTAGTGAGATTACCTCTTTTTGCTGGTGTGCTGAGGCTTTTTCCACTGATGAGTTTCATAAAAACACTGTTTTCTTCTCCACCCTTGCCTTCCCCAAAACCTAAAGAACAACTACCCTACCGACAAGGTGTTTTTTTCAAATGAGGTAACCAACAAAGGTGTGAAGTTAGATATATCGGTTGTAAGGCCCTGTAACCCGTGTAAAGGCATATGGAGATGTAGTTACTGTGGAGTCTGTGGTGACCGACAGTGTCCTTTGTGCAAGAGACTTGATGAAGCGCACGTACGTTGGCTCTGAGGGTTCGTGTGGCTCAGTAGGCTCCCGCTTTCCTTTTTTGCTGTAAGATTTCTGAGGCACGTAGTCTGGACCGTACTTTTCACATTCCTCCTCTTTCTCTCTTGCCTTCTCAGCCATCTTTGCCTCCCAGAGAGCCAGACCGTGTTTTGGCTCATTCATACTCTTGTGCTGGTAAAAGACAAGGGATATTCTGGTGGGATGGTTCCTGTTGGGGTTTTTTAAGGGGGTCGTTGCATGGAGCTCACGTTTTGCACACTCTATGAGAATTGACCCGTGAGATGGAGCAACTGCCACTCCTCCAATTTCTGGATCCAGAAAGCTCTGCTCGCTATCTGACCAGACTTCATCAGGATCCTCTGCTTTTTCTGGATTCAGCACATCAGTTTTATCTAAACCACCCTGGGGAGTAGTCCTATCATGGTTTTGACCTGGAAGCATGTTGGACAAACCATTAACTGCATGTGAAATCATTTCGCTATCCTTATTTTGGAGATGCAGTGAATTAGGAGGACCACTAAACATGCTTGGAGCAGAATGGTAGTCATGTGCTAAATGTGGAGGGGGTTGCACGTGGTGATGTTCACTGGTTTTACTCATGGAGGCATACTCCATGCTTGGATTACTCAAGTTAGATTTCAACCTTGAGGCAACCTCCATAAAATGGCCGTCGGGCTCATGGGTGGAGTAAGAGGAAAAAGACCCTACGTGGTGTACGTTTGGTCTGATGGTGCAATTACTGAAGGAGTCTACCTGCATATTTTGGTTTCCATAATTCAAGTACTTGGGAGGAAAACTCTGGTTATTCCCAAACCTATGCTGGTATAATGTTTGAATGGGTGGTAGACTTAGTTTAGACATATGGTCTTGGCTCTGGCAACTATACAAGTCCATGTGCTGATGCTGGGAAGGGTAGGAGCCCAAGTAAGAGGGGCAGTTGTCCATAGGTATGTTTCCATTGCATTGGTAGGGTGGATATTGGTTATTTTGACTTAACGATCCCGAATAAGGGTTGATGGGACTGGAAGAATTCAAATAAGACCCCGCAGGCTGTGATGAGGTTGTATAGAGGTTCATGGGGCTGGACCCTCCGTAGGGATCTGAAGTGTATGAAGAGCTTGGATAAGCATTGGCTGGATTAGGCAACCTTACATAGAGATTTGCAGAACCTGAACCCGAGTAAGAGTTAATAGGATTTGACTGAGGGTTGTTAGGGAGAGTGCGCTGTGGATGTTGCTGCTGCTGTTGTTGTTGTGTGGCTGGTCCTGAAAGACGTAAAAGATCTGTAGATGTGAAAAGAAGAAAGAAACATACAACAAACAAGCTTTTATTTTTTAAAAAAACCAACAAACCACATACTTTGTAGACTTTTCATGATACGGATCTATGAAATTTCTAAGAAAAGTATCTCATGATGATACGTTAACAGAGGTTCCCTTTCTTGTATCTCAAATACCATCCTTTCAGATGCTGAATAAATACTGAGGCTACTCATCCTTCTTGGCATGTATCCAGTGAGATCAGATGCTAGTGGCAATGAGGAAAAAGAGGACAGTGCAATCTGTTCAGAGTCACATGCACAAAATCCAGAGTGTTGAATCATCATCTAGGTAGCCCATGAAATGGACCATCAAAGTGCTCACAACAGCCATGCACAAGGGTGAGCTCCTTTTCACCAAGAATAAATAATTCTCCTCATCTATATTAATAGAACTGTCTCAAAAACACATCCCTAACTTTATGTAAAAAACCAATGGTGGTGTTCACTGATAGAACAGTTGAGTAATAAGTGAGATTAACTGAAGACATAAGAGCAAAACCATCATTCATTAAAGTGAAATGGCATCGTTTAACGGTTACAACGCTAGCCTGGGTCACGGGACAGCTGGCTTCTATTCATAGGTATTTCAGTGACCTTCTGGGTGGCCTTGCATGTATCTCTCTTTTTTCCCCTCTCTCAGAAAGTTGCTGTAACAATAAAATAGTCATGATGAATTCCTTTGCTCAGGGCTCGCAAATCTACTGATGAAAACTGCCAGGGATTGTTAAGTGGATTTTTTAGACTCTTACTTCACTATGGAAAAACCTGCTCTGCTTTTGGTCTTGAAGCAGAGAGTATAAATAGTGGTAAAGAGGTTAGGCTTGAATCCCCTCAAATTAGGAGGTTCTCTGTAACAGTGGCAGACAGTGAGTGATGTGTAGGTCATTCTTTCTTTGGCAGCGTCATCACACACTTCTCTTTGTGGCTTCTAGCACTACTAGTTTTTTAAAGGTGCTTTACAATACACTGGATGGCAAGCAGAGTTTGCAAAAGCACCAGGTTTCTACAGCTGTTAACTATCCAACAATAAAGGATTTCTCAAACAACTTTTTTTTTTTGCTTCTCCAGAGTCGACCACAATTTGACGCTCCAGTATCTATAAATATACAATATTGATATTTACTTTCAAGAATTCTCTTCCCTTTTCACTTTAAAATGTTCTTGGGCTAAGAATAATGGTTTTCTTGAGACTCGTTAGAAGTGGCCCTAATTTCTAGGAAGCTTACCGCTGTTGATAAAGGTCCCGATCGATTCATGTGTTTACCTGCTAGCTGCTTTGCATGACCCGCTGCCTCCGAGTTGCCTTGCTTGTTGCGTGCTGCAGCAGACTTCTCTCTTTCGGCTTTGCTAGACCCATTCTCCAAGGAGGAAAGCTTTTCTGCAGCTGCTTTCTTCGCTTCTAGCTTCCTTTGCCGACAGGTCTTAACGGGCTCTGCTAACATCCTTACTTTCCGGCGAAAGGAGGTAAGGACCTGGATGCTGCCATTCCTCTTTTTCTCTTCCTGGCCCTCAGTGCTTCCGAACTCATCCACATCAGAGACTTTGTATAATGGGAGTACGTGGAGCTGCTCGTCTTCTGGTGTTTGGCCAATTTCACGATTGTCTTCTCTAGTTAGTGTGCAAACCTGTTGGAAAGGTGTGTTAGAGCACCTCTCTCAAACCAGTCTGAGACAGAGATCTGAAATACTAGCCTGTGCATTTTACCTTGCCCTGCCACTGTCAGCATTGGTGTCTGGCAAGCTACTTGTAACCTGTCATTTTCTGTGCAATTTATTCATATCTTGGCAAGCCTGCAATTTCTTTTCTTCTGTTGCTCTGTTGTACAGTGTTAACAGAAACAGAAGGTATGTATGTATCTATTTCCTGTCCTTGTGCTCAAATAAACAGTCTAGATAGGGATTACCCTAATGTGAAATAAACTGTGTGATCCATTGTACTGTGGGGCTAGAGAGAGCTAAAACAGTGGAACCTGGGACCTTGTACTCACCTGAAGATTCTTCCGCTAGCTACCTATTAGAAATAGTGTGCAATATAACGTACTGCCATTGCATTTCAGGCCCCTTACAATGACAGCTTCCAGGACTTAACAAAGGAGCAGGTCACTGTAATGTTAATAACAAGGTTTAAGGAAGTTACTGTTTTGTCATGCAGCACGCTCATTGTGTTAGCTCCAGCTAGAACAGGTATTGGGAGGATCGCACTGGAAAAAAAGATGCCAATACAGACATATTCTGTAGCAAAATCATTGCATCAGCCATTTTTAGGAAGAAAGCTCAGCTAGAAATATTTATTGTATTGGTGGTGGTTGACAGGTCAATTAAGTCAGACCCTGGAAACAGGAAAAATGTAGTTGGTATTACAAAAGTAGATATTCTCTTTGGTCATAATAAGAGCTCCACTGTGAATCTAGGTAGTTGCTTCAAATAACAACCATGATGACTATTCAGAACTGAGGATTATTCTTTCTCACTATATTGTCAGAGAGAGACTAGCCAGGGAACAGAAATAATCTGATACACATTGAAAACCAGCTTGTTTTTCTGGTATGTTCTACAGAACCTTTGCTGTACATGCTAGAGATCAGAACTGAAGACAGTAAAGGGCACGTGTACAATAAAAAGGATGGCAAGGCTTGCAGGCTTTCTGCTCATCCCACGCAGGAATAAAATCCACAACTTCCAAAACTCTCCTGGAAAGAAGCTATTTCTTTCCATTTTTATTTTATTATAAAATATAATGCAAAGTTGTTAGGGAAAAAAACTGTTGCAAGAGGACAAATATAAACCATTTTGTGCCAGGAATGCTGAAACAGGCATTTCAGCCCTGCTGGGACCCTCTTTCCATTGTCTCCATGGTTTCTCTTTTACCACTTGTATATTAAACCTTTCTTTAACATACCATAGGTCTTTCATTTGAATGAAAAATCATGTAGGGGGTAATAAGCTCAATTACTGCTTAATGTTTCTTTTTTTAGCAATCAGTGTTATGAAAGTATAGATTTAAACAGGCGGGAGATAATCAAATAAGTGTATGAAATTAGTGCTGGAGTAAGGAGGCTATACACGTTATGGACTTACCAGTGTACTCCCATTCTGCATATTGTGCAAGTCTCTGTGAGCATGAGCGCAAAAATCCAGGCAGGCAGTAACCCCTGAGAATGGGCGGCCTTCTTTCAAACCCAGGCGACACTCGGGTGCTCTGTGTTCATACTCGATCTGGAAAGAGATGACAGGTATCGCTGCAACCAAGCTGGATGCACCAGTACACAGAATCAGCACTGAGCGCTCTGCTCATGCACGGTGCATGTCTCCTAACGCCTTGGAGGTGGCAACATACAGAACTCGAAGGCAAATAAAATCGAGCCATTTGATGGCAATTTTGTATCTGTACTTCAGTCCTTGCTGCTTTGTTCCCTGTTACCTTTCGTCTCTGGTGTGATTGTGAAATTGGCCAATAATACTTCTCCTTGTGTATTACTTTTGATTCTCTGCCAGTTGGGGTTTTTACATGACAAATGCAGTGCATGGTTTCAGCGTCTGGCACTCTAAGAGTGATATGTTTGTGTAGACTGGAAATATACCAAGCTGTTAAGGGAAAATGGCTTTAGAAAACTGACTTCAGAATGACTTCATGAAAAATAATAATTTGCTGTTTGATTTGTAATATTTTGGCATGCTAAACGTATATTTCATTAGCTTTAGTACAACTCTAACCCCTGACCAAAAAGAGACATAATTCAGTCAAGACAATACTTTCTACCCATGCACTATTTTTAAGGAGCTTTGCAAAGAGTTGATAATGCAACAATAAAACTTACACAAAAATAAAGGACTTTGTCATGGAAGATTAAGCCTTAGACAAACGAGAATTTCGTATTTTATTTAAACAAAAATGAAACCATGTTTGTAAAATGCTCTGCTGAAATTCCTGAACCTTTTGGTTAATGCAAAAAATCTACACTTAATGGAATGTAATGGATCCCATTTTAAGTTAAGGTGAAAGTAGAAGTTTTGCCAAGTCTTGATCCAAGATGGCTAAACAGAGGTCTAGTCTGCTCACAGACTTTTATTTAAAAAATTTGGAATATTTACTTCCCTGGAATATGAATATAAAAGCAAAACAAAACTTGAAACATGTAAACTTATTTGGAATTGGTTAACTGAGTGTGGTCTGGAACGTTATCCAGACTATAATTGTCTGACTAAAGTATATCGGTGCAACTGTTCTCTGAGATGTTCTGCTGGGCCCAGTTGAAAAAATAGACTCTTTCCAAATTCTAGATTTTAATCCAGTAGCAATCCAGAGTTGGATTAGAATAAATCTGGGAATTTGGAATTTCTTTTCAGGGTTCAAAGACAGGATAGGCTTTAGGGCTTTTGGGGTTTAGAACCTTCTACAATACCATACAAATTAGGCCTTGATCATCTCTCTTTAAAGCCACTGACAGTAGCTTGATCAGGGTTTCTCCACAAATGCAAGGTGTGCATGAAACTCCTGAAATAGGCCAAGCTATACGCACGCCTCATTACACAAGGTAACTTGTAAAAGCATGTATTTTCAACAAGTGTTGGGCAGGATCACAGCTTACATGGAGAAAAGTTCTTTTGTGAATTTTTGTGGGAAAAGCAGCCCAAGCAAAGAACCATTTTATTGCTCACCACCCCCTCACTTTTTCTTCTTCCTCTTCTTTTCTTCTCTTGCAGAATGTCTCTCAGATATTTGGACAGATAACCACAGCTAGTGGGCACATGGCCACAGTTTCCTCCATAATGAGTGTCTAAACATTATCTAATTGGGTAAGTGAAATTGAGTAAGTCTGTAGTGAATCTGCTTACCATGTCTAGTTGCTACTAAACAATGTAGTAAAGGAGTGAGTTTTACGGCAAATAAAAATGGACAGATTTGTGTTACTTTATTGTTACAGTTGAAAATCTGTCTGGTGCTGGTTGCTACAGCATAATGCTGGCAACAGGAAAGAAAGATGATGTCGTAGTTTGGAGACTGTAACAGGAGTTTGGAGACTGTAACACTAGTGAATCTGAGCAAGGAAAATGAAGGCCAACAGTTAACGCGTGTTGCAAGGGGGGATATGCTGACAAATTTTGATGCGCGTATCTGAAAGACGTTTGGTAAAGAAATGCAGATGAGAGACAGCCCCAACTGGAAACCTCATAACAGTTCTGAATGCGCTAGTATCTGTGAACACTGCTTCTGAGATAACATGCGTGCACGATCCCCTCATGCAAGAAGGCTGGTGCAGGCACTTACGTGCTTATGCAGAGCACAGTGTGTTCAAATGTGAAACTTCACTTTAGAAGCATGTTTGTAATGGTTATTTTGGTGAAAACTAAATTCGTCTGCCACTTGAGAGAGCAGAACTGAAACTGTGGCTTCAGGCCCCGAGTGCAATATGGTACACTGCCTTCTGGCACTCTTGCCAATCTCACACCATCTTCATGGCTGTTTTGCTAGTTTGGCTGGTGAATCATGCTAAATCCAGAAATTAGTGTTGCAGAGCTGAAGGGTTCTGCTCAAGTGTGAAGTAATTTTATTGTGTTGATGTAGGTGAAAAGATTAGTTCTATTTAGTGGACCAAATTCTGCTAGTTTTACTTTTGAAAGTATTTTAAGTGGAATTGTTCATTTCTATTTGTCTTTACGAATGCTGGCACAAAATGTACGTGATGGTTTGGTGCCACACTGAAGTGTGGTAGAAATCAGGTTATTTGCATGACTACTCCAATTCCTTTTTTCCCCATCATACCTGGTTGTTATATGCATCAGGTGCAAGCTTCTTGTAGGTAGGTGCCATCAGGGTTGACAGATTCTGCAAATTGGATTCTAGTTTTTCTTCCTGTTGGGAGATGAAATAGAGTTCAATGACATTTCCATACTGTATGTATGGGATCGAAGAAGTTAGGATCTTTGCACAATTATGTTGACACTGAGAGTTGTGTAAAGGCCTAGACCATTATCATTCTTGTTTAGACAATAACTGTTGTAAATCTCCTTTTAATTTTATTGCTTCACAGCCTTTAAAGTAACGAAGTAGTAAAGTAGTATAGTGTGATCCTTGCAAGAGGACATCACATACTATAATCTTAATCTGCTTTATATTAAGAAGAATCACGTTCTTCAACATGGAAATGTTTTGGATCCAAGTGTGATGATCCTCATTATCTTCCATGTTGGAGTTTTGGGAATATAATACCTTTCAGGAAAGCTTGAGAGAAACAATATCAGAATGGTCCATGAAGTAAATTTAGTTAATTTAAGGGGTTTGCACATTGCAATGACAGCACTTCAACACACTGAAATATCTTTTCATGCAGCAATTTAAAATTATTTAAATACTTCAGACTTCAGAAAGTTCCCAATTCTTAAGCAATGAAGAGTTGTGGACGTGTCTAGTAGTTGGTGATATGGAGGTAGGAATGACCACACTTCTTTTTCTAAAAGGAGAGGTACACAGTCTCAAAATGGAGGGCTCTTTAAAATTGAAGTACTCTAATAACACACTCCAGAGTTGTTCCCCAGCCTCTTATGATGAGAATCCCAAATTCAAAACCTTGCTTATATGAGGCCCTTATTTTTAATTGAAGTGCATAAAAAACAGGGGCATGCTGGAGTGGTATATTTGTTTTTAGGAGTTTGTATATTTTAGGAATGTGTGAAGAGCTGTGAAAAGCCTATGGGTTTGAGAGATGTGTTTGGTGCATTAAAAGTTTGTTGTATCCACTGCTGTGGGACTATATCCTAGTTTGAAACTCCAAAATGTCATTATGAAATTGTCAAAAATATGTTGCTGTGACCTTGTGGCTGCTGCCGCAACTTGGAGCTTTTGTATGGCCCGCAGGTTACCCTTTGTAAGTGTTACTTCTAGTTTTTATTGGTGAGGATCTGATTTGTGTTGTCTACAAACTGTCTATGCTATGGGACCAGCCCCTGGTCTGGATACATGCTTTGGCTGCCCCGACTTTGTGTGCAAACAAACCATCTTCCCTGCCCAGCTCTGGCTTCCATGGGAAGTAAATCCAGGAATGCAAGTTGGAAGAGTGCCCTGGCTCTAGCCAGGTATCCAGCTTAGAAAATTTAGGGAGTTTAGGACTGCGGGCTATGATAAAGAAGGCTTTGTGCCACAGCAAGATTGAAGGAGAGCTATTCTGTAATTCTTGGAGCTGTAGAAGAGCAGTGGGGAGGAAAAACTGTATGTTAATTGTGATATTCTAAATAGTATGCAATTGTCAGCACAGGCCACAGGATGCAGAAGTACCAGGCTCTCTGATCATGTGAAAGAAATGCTTCGATTTGTCTAAGACATCAGAATACAGTGAAAGCTGTGGACCATTATACATCAGTACACAAGCAAGGTACTAAATTTGCACATGTTTGCCAAAAAGCAGACCAGGCCATTGGAGCCTCCCAGACACATGACTAGCTGGAGGTGTCCAGGAGTTGCCGCAGTCATAACTTCAAAAGTATCTTGTGCCTAGGTTAAGGTCAATGTTTTTTTATTACTCTGACTCATTTCAAACAGTTGCCAGTTTGCTGTAACACAGAGCCCAGTCTGGAAACATTCAGTGGGGCAGGACTGTATGTAGAATGAGTCTTCCTATCCTCTTCTTCCTATTGTCATCTTGGGGTTTCACCATGTTTGTCTCCATGCAGCCTGCTCTGGTTCCCCGTTGCAATGCTATGTGCCTCCAGTTGGTGAACTTCCGCTCTGCCACTGGGGAATGCCCAATTGCACGCCTAATACAGCCACAATTATTCAGGCCATGCCCTCTCCTCTAATTGTGAAAGCCTGCAAACATGGTTTCAAGTCTCGGGGCTTTTACCAGCTGTCAGAATTTGGACAGTCAATTCAGCTGGCTCAGTGACTGGAATCAATCAGTTTTGACTGGCAGTTATTTAATTACCCGACATATATGCCATTCAGGCAGGGCTCTGGCCCCTGGTCTCTCGTACTGTATCTCTATTTGCAGAGTGACAGAAAACATTTCCTTGCAAATGAGGCTCATTTTAGAAATGGACACCAACCTCTTTTGGGTCATCCCCCATCAGCTTAAACTTTCTTGGAATCTTGCTTCTGGCAAACTTACAACCATTGTAGTACATGCTCCAGGAGCAACCAAAGGAAAATGAAGCACCACAAGTTTCAGGGTCCAGCCCTTGACATGCGCAAGTCCGTCTAAAAAATAAGAGAATATGGCCGTTAGCAGTAGGCTAATCCCAGGGCACGCCCACAGTGGGCATCAGCGTTCTACCAGCGCTCCGGGGAATCACTGCTCTTGGGTCGTCTTTCATCAGGAAATAATGAAGAAATGAGAGGGAGGCATACACATTATAACGGAAGAATTTATTGGAGTGAATCATTTCATGGTTACAAAGCAAGGACTATGGGGTTTCTACACTTCTGTGAGAAATCTGGCTTTCTTGAAAGATGGTATATTTGCATGGTGCCTTGTTAGGTAGTGTTGTTCATGGTACCCGAAAAGGGCATATGCTGATGGCACTGCAAGAATGTGGGAGCCCTCTGACAGGGGCTAAGCAATAATTCCTGCAATATGATGCTACCCATGAAGCTAAAGTAACATACAGTGATAGATATGTTAAGTTTGGTATAAATGTTCTTCGCTATCAGAAAGACATGAGAAAATGATATAGTCAAATTTCTTTAGATTCAGGCTAGCTTCTGTAGGTTTACAGTATGATTTAGTGCATCTAGTTTTTATTTCAAGGTTGAAGTATCTGCTGTCCTGGGCCCTGCTGAGATCTCTTCCTTTAAATATACTGAGATGCGTCACAACTCTGGGAAGGTGTTTTTCCCTGATTTATAAGAACATTTGCTTTTCTCACAAGGTTTGTAGGTCTTCAAACTGCCTGAAATAGTTGGAAAGGTTACGCGTATTTCAGCATGATAACATGAGCGGGGATGCCAGGTCTGAAGGTGGGGTTGCAAGTTTGGTGAGCATACCCTTTGTTCTACTTACTCTTCATTCAGGGCGCACCGCCGGTTTGTGAGCGTGCCGTACTTCCTCAGGGTGTCGGTGAGTTCAGTGTAGAGCTTGTCAGCCAGGCTTGTTGGGATTCCCTCCCAGACCAGGATGAGAATCACGATCACGGCCGTCTCACATGTGTGGCCCGCTCGCTCGCGCACCAAGCAGAGTAATTTTTCCTCCTGACTGCTTCTGCGGACTACCTGCATGCACAGCAACACACACCCCCAGAGCCCCAACACAAACAATGCATTTCTTAATGTGAAGGGCAAGAGAATAGGAAACCTCCGCATCAGTGCGCATGTGGGGAGAATACTTCTATTTCTGTCTTCCTCTTTACTTCTGGAAACTTGGTCCATTTTCCTCCTTTAGTGATATGGGCCTTTCTGCTTAATGAAGCTGACTCTAAGAGCCTAAGCTTGACTGATGGCATGGAAAGCCATGGTGGTAGGAACCAGCTTTGTAAAGGTATCCCTTGTGCTCTGATTCAGTGTGAACATTCTCCTGCATTTGCACTATGGTACAAGTGGCCCGGTTTGATTAGCAGGCAAAAGAAAGTGAGCAGTGAGATGCCTCCCCGCACGGAGCTGGATGGTGGACACCTGCGCTGAGGGCAGGAGCCATGCAGGGAAAGGCAGGCAGCTAAGGGAGGGACTAAATAAGGGACATGGGAGCTTTCTCCCTTTCCCTCCCAAACTTAAGCAGCTAAACTTGTAAGTGGCTGCTCAAGTTTTGTGGCCTGCCCTTACTACATACAAACATTACAGTGATGAGAGGAGCAGTAGATGTCGTTCAAATAAAAGTGTCCTTGCTTCTCAGTGCTTGTGCTACTGTGGGTATTTCCGAAAAAAAAAGGTGCAGTCTGGCATGCATAAAGACAGTAATCATGTATCAGTTTTTCCTCATCCTGTCTTTCCCCAGCCTACCCAAACCATTTGGTAATTTGTGCCAAAGTCTGACAGTGTTTGCTAAGAGGGCGTCCTAATGCCACTCAAATGGGGAGTGCATTTTAAAAACATGACAGTAGTGCACTTACTGGACTTATCTGTAAGCTAAAATTAAACAGCAATGAGACTGTCTGGTGTTGTGAATCTTAAATCTAAGCGAAACTGCCTTCCTTCTCAGGTCTTCATACCTTTAAGCCAAATTTTATTCTTGCTGTTCTCCACGCAACAAGTAAACGGAGTGTTAGAGACAGGGCTGGGAGCAGGCTACAGGCGTCCTGTGGTACTGCTGCCGTGGAGCTATTTTAAGTGTCATAGTGTCAACTATGTGCTGTCTGCTTACATGAACCATCATACTGAACTAGATTAGTCTTAACATTTGTGTACATCACTTACCCATTTAGCAATTGGACATCCTTGAGAACTTTTGCCTTCTTTCCCAGTGTAGACAACCCTCTCAATCCTTATAGCTTTACCTTTCTGTCCAAATCTTAAACAAACAAAAATATGTACAATAAGCATATTTGTTTGGTTCTGCATGAACACTGAAAAGATGGAGCACATTTGTCAGTCTTATCTTAAAAAAATAAACACTATGAATTACAGGGAGGGATGCACAATGCAGTTTATCTTGCTGATTTTATTATTGTGGTGGATTGATGTGTTGAGATGTTCATCATGGATGAGTAAAAATTATCCATATCACGTTTATATTCCCAAGCCTTGTTAACTGTTTCTGTAGAGAATTTGTTATAGATGACATTATGGAAAGTGGACTTGAAGTCTCTCTGTTTTGGGGAGGAATTTTACATTTTTCTTTAATTTCTGGGTTAAACTTAAAGTTATTACTCTGAAATTTATATAATTAAGTTGTCATGGAACAGCTGACATGCAGTAGTCACTCTATTAATTTTCTGTGCTTGTTTCTGGCTTAGATACAGTATGAATCAGTTAAGTCATGATTAATTTGCATCATATCAATTTCCTTTACTTTATCATCTGCTCATAAGTTACTTATTTACTTCTGCCTGACTTCTATACTGAATTAGGATCACAAGGTGCGCTCAAATGATGCCATTTGTGTCGTTTTTTGCGACCAAGGTGGGCAAGCTCGGCTCTGGCTGAAGCATTTAATCAAGGTGATTAGTCTCTCAGGGCAGAATCTAGCCCCACGTGCAAGTAGTGCTGTTACCCTGAGCAAATGGGATCCACTTTCCACGTCTCCTCTGATGGGTCAGATGGAAATATGCAGCAAATCCACCTACCACATTGACTTGGCTGCATTTCAGGGACTGGGCAAATTGCACTTCCATCCCCATTTCTTGTATCTGCGGGTCTCATTGGCCTTAGCCTGCCCCCCCCTNACTAAATCACAATCTCCTTGCTCTTTGCCTGTTACCTATAGAGCAATCAAGATAGTTCCTTCCTGTTATGCAGCCATTTATTAATGCTTTGAGAACTTTTGACCTTTCATCCCTCTTGTTTTTGCACTAAAATCTCGGTGACATACTTAAGAGCAAATATTTGTGTTTAAACTTCTGTTCTGTAAAGGAAATGAAAAATGCTTATTTTTAGATGTGATCTCATTGAGAAATTTCAGTGTCACAGGAAATTATACAAATAAAATCAAGTTGTACTACACATGTTCTGCAGGCAACTGTTAGGTCACTTCTTCCTACTTAGGCTTGGATGTTAGTATACACTTGTTTCTTTAATTAACCACATCAAAACCCCATTTTTAAATCTTAACATTTTCTATCAGTTTGCTAATCTGGATTGCAGGACAACTGTGCGGATGCTGCTATAGAAATATGTTGTACATTACACACTGGAAATGAAATGGACTTTGTCTCAAATCTTTCCAACTGTCACAAAGGAATTTGTGCCTGATGTTTGTCATGCTTGCTTTCAGGCCATATCTGATTGGCTTTAAAACCAGAGCAAAACTCACTGAGCATGAAGTAGGGATTGGGAGAAGGAAGAGGTAAAAGGTATGTATCCACTATGGATTCTGCAAGAAATTTGTTCTGGTATAGCTAAAATATTAACTGCAAGTCTAAATCCAACTCTTGGTTTGTATGGCAGTGCTGATACCTTAAAAGCCAATATTCAATACAGTCAATATTCCCATATTCAGTTGTGATTAGTGTCACCAACTGCACACATGTGCTTGAGAGTATCTTTATAGTTAACTGCTTTTTTACTCAGGGATACAAAATTAACTAACGAGGAGGAGTTCTGGAGTTCTTCAGTCAGGGAATCACACAGTTCATACCATATGAACAGTTGAAAACTAGCCATTGTTCAAGTGGCTGCTGCTATACTCTGCTGAACCTGGCTGAGTAGATGCATGTTATCTATAATCTCTCAGGATTTCCTTCTGCCAACATGAAATGAAATTAAATGCAAAAAAAAAAAAAAAAAAGAAAAAAGAAAAAAACAGGAAAAAAAGTGAGGTCAATATTAAGGATGAAAAATTACATTCCAAAGTAAAGAAATGATTTTAATTTCTAGTTTAATCTCTAATAATTGACATGACATGAATGACTTTCCTCTTTTATTTATTATATGTAAATACTAAAGAATTAACCAGTCAGTGAGTGTGCTGGAGATAACAAATTGTAAGAAGCTTCTCAGGAGGGTCAGTGTTTGCTCCCCCTTTGCAGGAAGAAGCCGATTTCTGTAGCTTACATGCATTCAAGCTGCTCACAAAGCTGAAAGCGAGTATTGGGGCACACCCTGCACAGGAGTCGCAGGGAAGGAGGTGCTAAGAAAGAGAAAGGACCTTAGGACTTAGGGGTAATCCGAAGGGTTTAATATGCCCTAAGCGGCCCATGGTTGAGCAGCAATGAGCAGAAGCTAACAGACCTCGCTAAGAAACGACGCTCCTTAGCTCAGACACAGCACTGCAATAATGCCCATTTGCTTTTGGTTCTGCGACTAGCTGGAGTTTCTTTGCCCTTCTGGAGTCCAGATTTTTAAGATATTAACAAATCAAATTCCCATCTGTCTCTGACTTACTGGGGAGCTTTTTGTTTGCTTGTTTGTTCAGAGGGGAACTGAATTCCCAGATACCTCTCAAAATCTGGCCATTAACGTCTATACAAGCCAAAAGCTAAGAGTAAAGCAGAATGCAGAATTCACAGTACAGAAGTCACTTTTGCGACAGTTTTTAATTTAAATACTTTAGAAAGGCTCATGGGTTTTGCACTTGCGCATCTTTTTAAATAGCACAGATCATGTATCCATTCTGTGCTGTTCAAAATTCCTGATTTGGTTGGCTTTGATGTAATAAATATATCACGGGATGCAACACGATTACAGGGATTGTCCACAATCTAGATAAAGCTGGTTTTGTGCAACTCCAAGGAAGGGGGATGTTTTTTCACAAAACTACTTGTCAATTCTTGGGCTGGAATCCTATCCAACAACTTTGTGGCCCTCCTCTGGAGTTATACAGTACAAACCTAAAGGGCTAAATCTACTTAGTAATTTTTTGGGGGAGAGCTAGTTTTGGAGTTTGTTATTCTGCTCTGCATCTTCCTTCTACCTTGGCATTCTCCTATCCAGAGGGAACACCAGGTCCATGCCTGCTTTTGCAGCCATTGCCAACCGTCTTGCTTGGCAGGCTGGTGAATACTTGTTCCTGCTTGGGTTTGCTGGCATCTGTCTCAAAGTGCGGAGCCTGTGCCAGCCAGCAGACTATTAGCCCTGTCAAATATTGTGACTCTCCGGTGAATAGCACAGTGCGTAATGTTGGCAACACTGGAGTAGCTAAGCCTACAAGTAATTACTTGATTTGCAATTGTTTATTTCTTTATGTGCAAAAGCTGGAAAAATTCTGACATCCACAAAAGGATAAACGTTAATCTGCCCTGTGCCTTTGCACTAATTACCTTTCTTCCATGATTTCTCTAATAGCTGCCACATTAGGACCGGCTCCTAGATGGGTATAGAAAGGACCTTCATCTTTTTCAATAATTTGCTCTGTTTAAAACAAAATAAAGGTTATTACTTCGAAGCTTAATTCTTTCATGTAAAAAGTCACATTGCAAAGGTTACATCTAGCTCATTAGAATACTGCTGTATGGGTCTGGGGTCAGAGTTCTCAAACACTTCTATCTGAAATATGCCCACGCAATTTGTACAAAACTTGCAAAGCATGTGGCTAATCCTGCAAATAGCCATGATACGGACTGCGTGCCTTTTGCTAGCACAAACAGTTGTTTCACATTTCAGGCTCTACACTGAAATTCAAAAGGCATTCTCCTGTTATCACTAAACAATTGTTTCTCCTTCTCCCACTTCCTCCTCTCCCAGTATCTGGAAAGGAGGATAAATGGGATAATAACAGTAAATATTGACATTAGTGAGCTGTATGGTACTTATTTTTCAGCAGACATGTTATGGTGTAGGAACCTACAGCTTAAGAAAGTGGCCAGTAAAGGTTATATAGAGAATTTCTGCCACGCACAGAAAGACTCTCTGAAATGAAACAACAACAACAAAAAAAAAAGTTTGCTGAAAGAAATCCTGCACAAGGCTTAGTCAAAATGCTTGTATGCTAAGAATGTGGCCTCAGTTTTCTGTGTGTAGGTAGAACCATGTCAGGATTCACAATACATGCTATATATTTGGTTCGGTATCAGGAGATAGGCTCCAGTGGTGAGAAAGAAGTGGTGAGGCTCTGCTTGGGTTTGGGAGGAGACAGCGGAGCTGTGCTGACTTGTCTGAGGGCTGACTTTATGCTGTCATGCTAACTCCAAAGGTTGGATGAGGTGATGCTGCCCTTGACGTGCAGCCTCCAGAAGCATGATGAAGGCATGCTGTATACCTGAACGTGTCAATGGGGGAATGACTGAATTTCATCTTCCTAAGGACAAGTATTGGTAGGAAAGAACAATAAGCCCTATCGATTATGCTGTGGCACTGGGCTCTTCAAAGAGGACAGGAACTAAGTTGCATGCTCCTTTACTTACTAGAGGGTCTGCTGAGACTGAAGAATTAAAATGCAAGTGGAGAATAAGCTCTTTTAGCTTAATTAGCAGTTGCAGTACTGGCTCAAAAAACAGGGAGAATAATGAAATGATTGCCAGAAAAACTTGTGCCAACTACGTTGGATAAACTGTCTCAAGCAAAAAACCCAAACAACTTCAGTGTTTTCAAAAACCCTACATTTTGTAGGTTGTTTCTTATAAAAAAGCACAAGGAATAGCAATGAACTGGCTTCCAGTTTTCTTCCTGGAATCTTTGGAAATCCACTACCTCTTCTTTTCCTTCCCATGGATCATCTCTGAGACATAGCCCCAAGCATTCAAGAAGGCAAAAAGGTCCATTTTGCAGTTTTGGAGGAGCATTGGTTCAACTTTCCACTTTTATAGTTGGTACCAAATCGCAGTAATGAAACTATAACAAGAATCCCCCCCATTTTTGGTGCTCAACCTTTTTGTCTCAGCCTGAATAGTTTATCCAGTAGAGTCTGCAAGTGCAATTAGACCTGGCTATGTGCAGCGTCAGTGGGGTATGGAAGCTCAGGGTATGGGGCCGTGCCTGTCACTCTGCTCTGCTTCCCTCTGCCCTGTTCTTCTAGCTTCTGGAGATTGGGTATGCCATGAAAAAACACTGAGGGTTCCCCTTGCTACTTTTTTGGTGCTGCTTGTGTAGCTTCTCTAAGAAATTGCTGATCTCTTTAGCCTTGCATGAAAGGGAGGATAAACTCTTGCAACAAGTGAGAAATAATCTGTTATCCCTTCTTTGCTTAGGCAAACTTCAGCAATTTCACTGTTAGAGCAAAAAATAGTGTAAGGATCTCAAGTTTTGGATCCAGGACATATTTTATAAATGCTATATCTAACCTTGACAAATAAATTAGATTACAAAGTTATGACCTACTTTTTTTCAGCATGTTGTCATTACATGTCTGCTGCTCAAGGAGAATGGATGTGAGGGGATGCATTACTGGCCATAAGCATTCTGACTGAAAAAGCAAATAGGTAATTGCTTCATGAAATATTGAGAAAGGGCCTGTGCATAGGGTTGGGTAAGTGGAGTAGGCATAAGTGTATAAAATTGCAATTTTATAAGTCCGTACTAATTACTGTTCTAAAAAAAAAAAATGCAAAAAATCCTCCAACAAAAACATCCAACTAACCCCGTGATCCCAACTTGAAGGCTCATTTCCTTCCTGTGAACTAGTATGTTTTTAGTACATCTCAGCACTTACCAACACAGCTGCAAGATGGGAAATCATACTGGGTTTTGGCAGGTGTGTCCAATAAATTTTTTACAGGAGTATCCAATAACTTGGAAGGTGAGTCTAAAAAATTATTGAGAACAGTTCCAGCTGTTCTTTTGGTCGGGGTTTTTTCAGCAGACAAGTTGGCTTGCTGATCTAAGCTTGGGGTCTGAGTGTCAAAATCCGCAGCACTGGTATTTCTTGATAGGATGGTAATAGGGCCTGCTGTTTCAACTTTCACATGTTTAGGTGATTTGATAGTAAAAGTCTTGTGATCAAACAGTGATTTGACCTGTATCTGTTTTAGCTGCTGTTCCATTGTCTCGATGATGCTCTTTTGTTGCATGTTCTCGCAGCCAAAGTGCTGATTCTCTTGTTTAATTGTTTTTTTCCACATTTTGTTTTCCAGCTGTCCAACTGATGGACGCATGCAGACATTAGACTTTGTGCCACCCTCAATTTTTATAGGCTTGCGTGCTGCACCGGGACCAATCTCGGGTTTGGGTTGCTGGTATGCTTGTTGCTCCTGTTTTTGCAAGAGATGCCACCTTAGAGCAGCATGCTTTTGAAAATCCTTAGGGGTTTGGGACTGCAAATGACAGCTTCTCTGGTCTTGGGAGTGTGGGGCAGTTTGCTGGCTGTGTGGTAAGTACCGCTGAGGAATCAGTGTAGCTTGTTGGCTCGGGTGATCTTGGTTCAGACTAGCACCATAGCATTGGGTTTGCTGGAGTGGCGGTAGCTGTATAACTGAAGCTTGTTGTGTCTGCTGCTCTTGTTCTTGAAAACAGTGATTCACATCTTGCTTTGAGGTCAAGTTATTTGAAAAATACTGCACATGTTGCAAGTCCTGCATTTTGCTGGCTCCAAAGCGTTCAGTATTTGCGGCGTTTTCTTTCTTCTCAGAAATCAAGTGCACGTTGTTCGGGCAGGGATGCTGCAGACTAGCGTTTGCTTTCTGAGTGTAAAGGGGAGCTTTGTTGTTCATGCTTGGAACCTGCTCTAGGCCTAGCTGAGGCTTATGCAGTGGGAATGCAGTAGATTTCAGGTACTTATTCCCAGTTTGAAAACATTCATCTACTTTAAGCTGATTGAAGGATGTCCTGTCTAGTGGCTGCTCAGCGTTGCTTTGGGAGTGGGAAATGGTTTGGGGCATGTCTTTATTTTTCATTTGCAGAGCCTGTTGCTGGTTTGGGGTTAGCTGTGGACTGCATGGCAGTTGCACCTGGTGTGCCTGTTTTTGAAGCATCTGTTGCAAAATGTGTGAATGCAAGAATTGCTCGTTTTCCCCGGGCTGGGGATTCAAGTGCTGCTGTTTCAATGGGGCCCCTAAAGGCTGTTCGGCGCGTTGTTCTGGTCGTTGCTGGAAATGGAGCTGCTGTGAAGGGTGTTGCTGCACTTGGGACTTGAGCAGGGAATCCATCTTTGTGAACTGTGGCTGCGGTGAGTGTTTTTGGAACGGCAGCTGCTGGTCAGCTGTGGGATGCGGCTGCAGCTGGGAGGTCTCGCTTTTGTACAGCGGAGGAATTTGTTCCTGTTGCATTATCTTCTGGCTCTGGGGCTGCCCTGAAGGCCCCTTTAATGCATCAGGACTTCCAGCATACTGTTTTGTATAGGCTGTTTCGGCTGTGTTTGCCTGGTACTGAAGAATTGATCGCAATAATGCTTCACTGTGCTTTTGGGGAGGCTCTCCCTGGCGGAACTGGGTGGAAACCAGTTCTATCCAGGCTGGTTTTGAATAACGTTGAGCCTGTGGCACAGGCTCTTTCACTTGGTCCTTTTCTTTGTCGAGATGAATCTCGACTTCTCTCTGTCCTGGGAAAAGCTGATAGTGTTGCTGCAACTCACCCTCGCTTCCGCGTGCTTGCAGGTTTTGGAGGGGAGGCTTTGACGCCGGCGTCATTTCTTCTGGGAGCTGCTGAATTGAGGCGGCCGCAGCAGCTTGCGGGTTGCTTTCACTGATATCTTGTTGCGACATTTGTGCCTGCTGCGGAAGTCTCTGCTGAGGGTGAAGTTGTTGTTGGCTGAGGCCGGGACTTTCTGACATTGGTCCCTGTTGTTGCCCTTCATTCTTTATCTCCCCAGGAAGAGTTTCATCACATCTGTTGTCATAGGAATGGCGTCCTTCTCGCACCACGACGGACAGTACACTGTTCATTTCTGGAGCAGGAGGAGTGGAGGAATCTTTGTGAAACATTGAGTTCTGTTTAAAGAAAGCACCATTTTTTTCTGCTCGCTCAGAAAACCTTTCCAGAGTGGCGCTCTGAGCTTGCAGGTTACTGCTGGAACTTAGAGAGAGGTCTTGGTTGGGAGCCTGCCCTATGCTTCCACGAACAGTACTGTTTCCTACGGGTAACTGGTGTGGATCATAGCCCGGAATCTGTTGCTGTAGCTGTAGTTCTGGTTTCTGAAGCAAACAGCTACCTGGCAATACAGGTGGCTTACTGGAGTCTTCTGTGTTGTAGACCTCAGTAACCACTACAGCTGGCACTTGAGGCAGCTCAGAGTTTGAGGTCTGTGGGGAAGTGATCTGCCCTGAGGTATGGGATGAATGCGTTGTCTCATAGGACAACTCATTAGTAGCCTGACTGGTAATGGCATTGATATGAGATGTGTTCTTCTGCATTGCTATGGAAACATGTTCTGGATAATATTGAGACAGTGTTTTCTCCAGGAGTTCACCATGCATGCTTTCCATGGAAGAGGCAGAAACTGTAGCACCATTAGGCATTGGCACTGCCTTGTTCTTAAGTAGTAAGACAATGTCCCTGTTGTGGCAATGAACGTTTTCCCGCTCCTGCTCATCCTGAATCAGGAGGTCATGAGGATTTTCTGAACCACCACTGTTGTATCTTGTAGACTGTATCAAATCTGAAACTTCATTTTCTTGTCCTGTAAAACTCTCGGGTTTCTTCTCACTGTAACAATTGGAGACGCTTGGTTTTTCGTTATTATCCTCTGGCTCAGCTTTTTCTCCGTTTACTTCTTTGTCTTGTTTCGCTTTCTTGCTCTCATGAAGTCCATACAGAGAGGGCTCACTAAAAGTGCGTTTTATCCCACCATTTTGCATATATTTGGAATACACTTTTTTTTCTTGTAAAAGGTCGGGGCTAACGCGGTTGTTTGGACTTCCCTTCAGGTGGGGCACTGCATAATTGCTTTTAATGAATAGCCTCTTGTGGTCTCCGTTTACTTCAACTTCAGGCCTCTCTGTTGCTGGACTTCCATTCTGTAGCTTCACCGCAGAAGGCTCTGCCTGGCAAACGTGAGAAGATTGCGGTATTAGAAATGGACTCAATCTATTGCCGTCAACATGGTTGGTTCTGTCCTGTTCCATCTGGCCTGCTCCGGGGCCATCCACAAGGCTACCCTCTGAACGTATCTGAAAGAGAAAAGAAACAGGAGAGAATCTAAGTCAATTTTAGTTGTTTAGTCCATTGATGGACAGTCAACTACTGACAATTCTTGCAGCATTCAAGCACCCATTGTTGTCCTGACCAGCTCCCACACATGATGTGAGCTTGCAGGCACACCTGAGGGATGTTTCACTATCCTATCATATTTTGCAGCCCCGTGTCTCCCTTTTTCTTGAAGGTTTGTCCTTCAAGATGAAAAGATAGTGGAAATACAGAGTGGCTCCTTGTCCCCATTTAACACACAAGCAGATATTTTACCAAAAAACCTCTCCTAATGGTGCAAAAAATATTCTCTGCTTTTGAATGATTTGCACAGACTCCTCTGTTGTCAGTTTTTCTCCTTAGTAAGGCAGAAAGTTATGCCAAAACCACGGTTCTCAGACTTGGTGCTAATCCCATTAGATTAAGTGTGCTGAACCTCTTTTGTGTTGCTCAAAGGATTATTGCCACCAAGCTTGAAAATTAGAGGGGAAACCTTCCTTTTTCCTGTCTTCGGTTGTCTGACAAGGTCTGTTAAAACTGGCATTCCTAAAGACCACGCAAGTGGCATAGTACATGTGAGACAAAGCTGTGCTTGTCCGCAGGAACTCTTACTGTTCATCAACATCTTGGTAATGTTGACAGAAACAAATCGAGAGATTTCTGAAAGGTTTGATGGAAGTCATATTTTTTCAGGTATTAATATCCTTTCAGATTTACATATAGACATCAAGCATGGCTTAAACTATGCATTTAGGTTTTGAACTGAGCCTCGCAGCTGTGGAGCCAGGATTTTTTTCTTCTTTGTTTGGATGGAAAATCCCATTTTCTCATATACTCTTTATATTTTATTCATAAAATGAAGTTTTTCATTGGATAAAAGTCCTGACAATGTGCAGAGAACAAATTCCATATAATGACAAGCTAATCCTGTTCACATGGGTCTTCCCAGGATTCACAATCCCAGTTAACATAGATAAAGCCCTTGTTTGACTCCGCTTGTAATTTGTTCTTTGTTGCCTTTATGGTTCACAAATGACAGAAGGCAGACTGACAGTGGGTCTTACAGATGTGAGAGTGCACAGGGAAAATTCGGACTCATGCATGTCTTTGTCCTGATGCTTTTATGATGTTTGCATAAAGGAGAATCTGAAGGGTTCTCCATTACCAGGTAGGTCATCCCTAGTTTGACTGCAAAGTCAGGAGAAGCGCTACATGTGGGCAGGTATTGCTGCTACACAGGAAGAGCTATTACGCTGAAAAAATTCTCCCATCCCAGTTGCACTGCTAATGTATTTATCTTGCACTATTTTTTTTTTTTAAACTAATGCTAAGGAACATCTCATTTACAGTTTCCAGTGAAGTATTGCCTTACTCAGTTGAGTAATATGATTCTAAAATGCTTTTAAAAATAATATTACATCCAGATTCATTACATCCAGCAAAATCTCCTCTGCCTACAGCTCTGATTTCAGTATCAGGACAATTCAAACATACATTTTGACTGGCAAGCACCTATATGATGACTTGTATCCACTTCTTCCTTATCCCAAACTTGGTTTTAGATTTACCTTTGACCTCGTGAAGTTTTTTTTTCTTTTCCTTCTCTACTCAATTTATGTTTTGTATGACAGAAGTAGAGAAGTTCTCTCTGCAAGTAACAGTACTTAAAAAAAGAATTTCTGAAGGGAAAGCTAAGAATAGGAAGATGGAAAAGAATGTTTGTCCATCTTACCTATTTTCTTGACAAGGTAAGGTAGGCTTCTCGCCTTCTAGATATGTTTCACTATATTTCCCAACCTAGCTTTAAAGTACCACAAGACATGAGCCTTTGCAGCTTTCCCAGGGAGATGATATTCCACGCTTAACGGAAAGCAGCGTGAAAAGGATTCCTCTGATGTGTCATTCTAGGCCGAGGAGCAGAATGATGCTCCCAGAGTGTCTCAAAAATAAAATGTCAGTCTAATTTGGAAACCATTCTTTGCCTTCACTCCTTTCATACCTAGAAATGCAGGTGAACCACAACTCAGACGTGAGTGTGTAGGCTGCTATATTTCGCAAGTATGAAATGAAATGAAATAAAAAGCGTTTTTGTAATTAATACTGTGCTGTCAAGCTGCTTCTAAAATATTTATTTCCTTAAAAAAAAGTTTTAGTCTGTGTGATTGAGCTGTGAGAAACTTCCTCTGGCCCTCAAAGTCTGCCTTGCTGCTTGTGTTCTAGTGTACCATGTGGGTTGCAACTAAATTCCTTCCAAGAGTTCCCAGACAATCTTTCTTCTCAACTCCTTACTGATAGGTAAAAACACCTTTTTGTTTAGAAGTGGGGGCTGCCTGACTGCTCTAAACTTAGCTTGCAAATGCCTCAAAGGAGCACAACCATGCTTCAGAAATAAGTCTTAGGTTCATGCCATCCTCAAAAACTGCGAGTTTATCTTCACTGTGTGACAAGGATTATTAATGATGGTATTCTCAAAGACCTCATGGTATGAGTCAACCAGTTCCCCCAAATTCTGATCACCTCCAGTGTAAAAAGCACACAGGAATCATTTGGATGTTTAAAAGAGAAAGTTAATTCATCGATTAAAAGTGCCAGATTTGCATTCTTTGAAATTCATCTAGGATTGTGGTGACTTTGCATTAATACTTCTGTCTCTGCCTACACTCAGTGATTCACAATCCTTGAGTCACACCTGAGTACAAATCTTGCTCAAGCAGCTACAAATCAAAGCATTTATTTGTAATTTAAAACTGGCAAAAGACAAATGGCAGTGATACCTTTATTACTGGTTTTAGTTGGGATACTATGAAGATATTCTTGATGCTACTACGAAGCAGACCTGGGTGCGCCTTGCAAAGTATCTGTGCTCTTTTTCATAATTGTTGTGGGGTGAACTATCTGCTTCTCAAAGTAAATCTACCTTTCCCTAAGCGTGTAGCAGTTAGCTTTTTTTTTCCCTCTTTCCCATAACTGTATTTTATCCAGACCATTTAGTAGCTCCACATATTTTTCTTCAGCTATAATTCATTTGAAATTCAAGTCACATCAGCAGCATCTGTGAAACAATTACTGCATCTAGGACTGACTCTGCAGTCTAATCCATCATAATTATGACTGGCCTCTTTGAAGATGCCACGATGCGTGACTTAAATATAGCACATTACTGTGCAAATGGATCAGCATCTCATCCCACCAATATGCATTCAAGTTATAATTCAGTCCACCACCATTTGACTTTTTCAGATGCAAGCAATGTATGTACATTTATTTCTTGCCACATATGGGGCACAAATTGGAAACTAGCTACTGAAAGAGAGTTTTGGTGTTTGTTTTATGGGCAAGTTTGGCAAATTCCTGCCACCTCTATCCATATGGGAGTACCGAAAGACTGTGGAAAATGTTATGAGCGCGAAAAACATTTGTGTGGCAACAAAAGTACTCTTACTTATATCATTTTCTTTCATAGAAAATCTTTCTTTACTTTTAGCCAGTTCTAGAGGTTCAGACCTTATTTTATACAGCACCCGTATCTGGGGAGTTTGTGAATACAAAGCAGCTCCACTGAATGAATCCACAAATATACCCACTGCAGGGGAGTACAATCTGCAAAGCTGGGCAAGATTCCCAGTAGAAAAAGTAGGTGGGGGGATGCTGTGTTAGAGTACTCATTGCCCTAAAAGGACTAAAAGGTGGGATGTCAGATGGGTTGTTTTCCCTTCTGAGGTTAGCTGGGATAGAAATGTGTCTCCTCAGAGGTTTTTCTCCCTGGCAGAAATACGCCTCCTCAGATCACAACCTCAGCTGACTTGTGCTCGAGTGATTATCAGGATGAGACTCCAGAAAGCAGAAGTTGGATACCCAGGAGCTTGTTGATGGCTTGCTGGGTTGTTCCTGGAGTGCTGCCACAACCTCCATCCTGCCGGCACCCTTCTGCCACTGCCAGGTGACACAGCGGTCTAAATTGCTCCCAGACAAGAAACCCTTGTTAGCACTTTCTAGACAGGAGGTGAATTTACCTCTCTGTCTTGCCAAACTCCGGTTTGGTAAATTGTGCTTTCTGCTTACATTCTCCTGCTCCTATCGCCTGGGTGTAGTAGTTAGCTTCAATTCTGGCTTAATTTGCTATGTATTATTAAGTGCTGTTGTGCAGTTGCTTCTCTCCTCTGAAGCTCATGCCGCTGGCAGAGAGGTCTAAATCATGAACTTCCAACAAGTGAAAAAGCTCCTGAAGTGAAGGGATTATTTTTTCCTCACCTAATTCAAGAATGAATGAAAATTCTAGAAAAGGCATGAGTAGAGTTATTCCTAAGTAAAGACGCTCATACATGGCATTATCAGAAAGCTCAATTTCTGCCCTAAAACCTTAGATCTTCCAGACTTGCATACATGTGAAATTTTCTGATTTAACTCTGTCAAAGTTTTCTCTTTTTTTAACTTTGGAACAAGATGTGTAAGCAGTTATAATGATGCTCAGCACCATGATTTATAGCCGAGTGGTTAGCGTGGGGTGTCATTTTTCTCTGACCTATCTAAGTAGCGGTTGCGTCAGCTGTGCCTTGGGTTAACACCTGCAAGCAAGCTGCAAATGTCACTTAGAGGAGAAAAGATGTGCAGTTAACTCAGATGGCTAATGGGCGATGTAACACAGCAAAGCTCCTTATTAGTGAGACATTTCCATTATTGCTGGGATAAAATGTTGCACGCATGAAAACTGTGGTATAGTTTAAGGATTTCCTATATGTTTCACACATAAGGTGCACTGTGTTTATACGCTGAGAAACAAAGCAAGCTTCCACATGGAAACTAATGGGAGAGGCAAGACCAGGACTATGCCTGCCCAGACTCTGGGTGGTTTGCCAGTCACAGAACAGCTTCTTCCCAAGCCAGGGTTGCTGGTAGTTTGTCATAAATACAATACCATCAGAAACCAAACCCCGTGTGGGCCTGTTGTTTAAACATGGGTTTAACATGCTTTTCTGAAGCCAAGGCACAAGAGAGAATTTTAACCCTGTCCTCCAAAGCAGATTCGAAAGAGAGATTGCATTCATGCCCAAGGCGAATTGAGGCTCTGAACCCCACAACATGCCCTAAGGATTTGCTTTGCTCCCCGCCAGCATCACTGCTGCCCCGCTGCAAGTGTGGTGGCCAAGAAAAACGCAGTGAAACGTCCAGGCAGATGTAAAGGAGGCCCCAGAAGGACAAGGACACTCTGTCGTTAGCTGGGCTCTATAGCTTACAATGGGGTCCTTCTGCACTGCATTCAGCTGTCTCTTCATTTGGATAGTGTATTTATTCAGTGCATTATCATGCTTTGGAAAAAACTCACCCCAAGGATGCTGTGCCTTCTCTGTCCCTTGAAGTTTTTAAGTTAAGGCTGTATTTCTTTCTAAAATACAAGTATTGCTGTCTTACTGCTTTAAATAGCAGTTAAGGGGTTAATCTAGAAACTACTGGATGAGATTCTGTGACTGTATTCTGCAGGAGGTCATATTACATGAATATAATTGTCCTCTCTGGCATTTAGATCTAGGAATAATCTGTGTCAAACAGAAAAGAAAATGTGGGATGGCTAAAATTTGTTACCTAATTTATAGCTAATTTATCCTCAATTTACAGGGAAAATGGTGACTAGCGAATATAGATACAAGCAGACATAAGGGAATGAAGAGCATGGGATTTGTGAAATAGGAGGATTAATAATTCATTAAATCTTACCCAAGTCAGAAGCCTGACAATTCATGCATTTTTAAATGGACTAGTGCTCACCCCCCCCCCCCCAATTTATTGACACCAGTTCTTGCATTTCAGTGATGCAATGATCTAATCACAAAAGCACTTGAATCAGTTTGATTTTTTGACCTTAATACAGAGGGCAAGAGAGTAAAGCTAAACTGGTCTGCACAGTGATTTCCCCTTGCTACATTATATAACCATCACCAAGACCAGGTACTGCATAATATCTACCCAGACGTGAAAAACTGCACTATTTTAACAATTGCATAAAATCAAGGGGAGTGAAAATTAAATGCTTCTACAATACGGGTGGCAAAAACCAATTATGTGAAAGAAATGAATTCAGTAATATAAAATGCGAGTAAATAGGAATTGCAATGTTGCACCATGCAGCTCTCCAGTTCCTCCTTTTTTTTTTTTTTTGTGATTTACGCCCTATACAAACTTTGCACCTAATTGTACCATGTAGCACTTGTAACAGAAGAACACAACTCTTCAAGTCGCTTGTAATGTCACTATAGTCTGACTAGATTAGAAATGTTTATCAAAAGGTCAAACTTTAGAACCAGGTTGGATTTAAGAGACAAAAGGACCTTCCTGCTGTCATAACCAGAACATTCAAGATGAGGTTGGCATCTATGCTTGTTCTTGCTGGTCATAACCTCGTTTCTGTGGTTTAGATTTGGAGTATGGTGGATGCCGGTGGTTTATACTGACAGGCCATTGCACAGAGCTCTAGGACTTCCCAAGTCAGCCTGTTTGACGTTACCTTGAGTGTTGGTATACCGACATACTTTAATTTCTTGAGCACCACCTTGAATATTCTGCTTCACAAAAACAGAGAAGCTGAACTGAAACACCATTTTCACCTTTGCTGTCTTTGAGAATCACTGCAGTTGATAATTGTAACAGGAAGGCTCGGAGGGATGGGAGTTACAGTCTTAAATGCTGGGAATGCTCAAATAAGGGTGTGCTGAGCGAGATGCTTCTATCCCTGAGTATAGTGAGAAACTTCTCTTGTGTGCCTGTGAAGTTTGGACAGCAAAATTGTTTCAAATTGCAACCCACACAGGGCACCGCTCGGGTAATTCACCGCTGCCTATGGATTCAACATCAGGAAAACATGTTGGGTAGGAAAACAGAAACAAGTCTTTTTTTTTTTTCTTCATCTCAGCCAGTTATTGTGCTAGGTTAGGTGTGGTGAGCAAAGGCTGGCAAGGTATGGTGGGCGGTGTTATTGGGTGCACAACTGGTGCTCAGACCTGGTTTTGATTTCTGGAGAAATCGTGTAGTTTGAGGCATGATCTTCCTTTCCACACTTCAGCTACCCCATGTGTCAAATGGTAACGATGATAGCGGCCGCTGATTAAAATCAGCTATCCGAGAGCAATAGCTAACTGCTCATGCTAGTCTGACTGAGCTCTGTAGTGCGACGTTGCCTCTCTGTGAGCATGCCAGAATAAGCAAGCGTTGGTGGCTTGGTTCTTCAAGACACAGTTGATGCTATCAACCTGCTGTTTAGGGAAGGTTACCAAGAGGTCAGTGTCATCATTATCTTCCAGCTTCTGTGATCTTTGTCCATCTGGCTTCAGACCTGGATATAGCACGGATTTCTTGGGTTGATGACTTCCTGATACCAGTTGAAGGTCAGTTATCCATGATGATTTCATCACAGCTGTTGGCAGAGTTAAGTAATTCACTGTTAAGTAGTACATCCTCCTTGAGAACTAGAAGCAGTAGAAGAGATTCTTTTGGCTCTCTTCACACAATGCTATAAAGAAGAAAAGGAGGACCCAAAGGAAAAAACACTGGCAAACTAAAGATTTCACGGTTTCATCGTGTTGGGACAGTAACATTAGAAAACAGGAACTAAAATGGTTCTGTTTGGCATGTGGGTGGAAGAACTGATAGAAGTGAGTAAAACACTGTGGGCTGCAGCATCCTCAGAAAGCTATTTACACGGTTCTGTTTTCCATTATCCTTTGAACTTCAAATAGGAAATCCTGTTGGTCTCCCAGTTCTGATGAAAACAGAATTTTGGATGAAATGCAGTTTTCTTAAATTTATTCTCCAAAAGTAGAAGCTGAAGGTCATACCGAAAGGACAGTGGGGAGAATACAGAGACAAGGGTTGATGACTTCGAGGATTACTCTGACTGTTGCTCCTCCATGTCCAGATGATAAAGCATAGCTTTCAGCCCCTTCACTGGTCTCGCTATGGTAGCCTTTACACTCCTATGCACATTCCTCCTCCGTTCTTCTCATGCCTTTGCCTCACCTAGGCTGGGATGCTGTAGTGAATTCAATTTTTGGCTACTATCCTTGGCCATTGATAAATGAGAGGCAGCACAGAGACACGGCTCCCATGCTATACAGTGTGCACCGTGCGCACCGGCGTACCCGAGGGGCAGGTGCTGGGGATCCCTGCTGGGGGTGGTGAGCCACGCGTACTCGTGTGTCTGTATGCGAGATGCTGCGTGCCACTGCAGCTTCTGCCTGGTTTCCTACATCCTTCTGGGGATTTACTTCCAGATGGTGAAGTTGGAGGAATTGAGCCAAAACAAGGGTACTTGCTTTGGAAAGATCTTGTGCTGTTTTAATTGTTGCATGATATGATTTGATTTAAAAATGTGTTTTCATGTCCACTTGTGATTTTTTTTTCTTTCCAATTTGTGCCTTGCACGACTTACAAACAAACCGCACATGGGAAAAATAGATTTGTCAGGGGCCTGAGGAGATGAGTGCCCTGTTCCTCAGCTCCAGGGCAGCACCAGCCAGACCTGTACCAGTCCACTCCAACCTGTTTTCAAAGGTCTCTGATGATGAAGGTTGCATAATAACCCACAGTTACATGCAGTGCTTCATTAACCTTACTTATTAGAAAGCTGCTACCATTTAAAACATGACCCTAGTTTCTCTTCCCATCTACCACAGACTCGTGGTGCAGGTTTTTTTTGTTCTGTGCTATGTTTCTTTCTCCTCATGTAACTGAAGACTGTTATTAATGCTCCCCTCTTAGACAGAATAAACAACCTGTTTTGTGACATACAATCTCCTCCCCGGGTGGATCTATATCCACACCGTTTGTTCCCTGACCAGATGCATGGAGGTCATAACAGTCTGTTCTTTGGAGACTTATGCACATGCCATATTGTGCTAGATTTTCCCTGAGTTCAGTTGTTTGATATGCAAGCAGCTATATGATATTTCAAATACCTGTATGAATTAACTTGGCTTTCCACCCAGTAACTAAAATCGGTTTTATTCCCTCAGTGTGAGAGGGACTGTATAAATTGCATTGAAATCAACAGAACAGGCTTATTACTTTAGAGCAGAGCTTTATAGAGGAGGTTGTTTCCTTAAAGCCTTTTGGCTTCAGTATGTTTAAGTCTGTGATCTATTGGCACAAACATCTCTTCTGACTTCCGCTGTTGCTGAGGCACCACAGAAGATAAGAATCTAATGCATTTTTAGAGGTCTATTAGAAGATGCTCCCTGGAGCTATGGTTGCCATTCAGCTTCTTTCTGCATTTGTGTGTGGTCTTCAGCAGCAGTCTTCATGTGGGTTATTGCAATCTACACACAACAATGGCATGGATTATCATGCTGAAATCTACATCTGAGAAAATAGTTACAATTGCCTCTCCAGATGTACAGGAGATGAAAGACAAGGTGTTTTTGATGACCAGAGCCAGCTGACGACCTAAGAGCAGTTGAGATCTAACTTTGAATAAAGCACGACTCAGAGAAACAAAACATGGGAGCTGGCGCTGCCTTGCCACGGTTCTGAGCACATAAGAGAGCTTGGCACAGGTACTGTTGCCATCCCCTTCAGTTCTAGGTTGGAGATGAAGATGTGGGACTCCACTTTTCATTTTGAACACTCAACATACGAGCTTGGAAAGAACTTGGTCATTGACTAATCTTAGATAAAATGGCCCAGGGCCCAAATAAATTGTAAGTCAAGAGACACTCACTTCATATTGTGCCAGAATTTACCAAGGAGTTATGACCTAGGTTGGTTTGAAAAACAGATTTTCTGTAGTTACCATCTTGGCTACAGTCATTTCCCCCCTTCCTAATTTTAGCTTTTTATTACTTGGCAAGAAAGTTTTCAGTTTTTTCTTTAGAAGGCCACTATTAATCCTGTTCTGAGAATCAAGCAATGGGATCCAGTTTGTGCTTCCACCCAACTGAAGCCATTTCTGAGTTCCTTCTTATCTTGTTACATCCTTGATTCTATAGATCATGAGTTTTATCTATAGCCATTTAAAACTTAGTAACATTTAAGCATAAATGGGAAGTATATGGCGAATTTTATGTATTTTGTGGCAAGAAACATTTAGTTAGAGAATTACTAGAGAAAAAAGCTTATTACAGGGAGACAGGGGTTTGCCTTTCAGTGGAATCTTCCTTTGGTGTTTCAGGGAAACTGGAAACCAGTAAAAAGTCTAGATTTTGTGAAGGGGATGTTTGTTTTAAAAACACAGTTCTAACATGAAGGTTTCTCCCTTTAACCAAATTACAAGACTGGATAAAAACTTGGGATTGCTGGGCCGAGAGAGGGTTGGGATCCCAGAACAAGCTGGCATTCCTGCTTTCCCTTAATTCCAACAATTCAAAGCACACTCTTTCTCCTGTTTAAATTTTCCTCTTTATGGCAAGATGCAACATGAAGAGACATAAAATTCACTGCTGCCAAGCTAAAAGAGGCGGGGGGGGACGGGACAGAAAACTGGCAGATTGTGTTTTAACTCTCGCTAAGACTTTCAGATTCCCGCAGCTGACACTTGGAAGAGTGGTATTTGAGCAGTTCTGAAGGGAACTGCAACACTCTTCTCTCTGTGTCCTTCCTTTTCAAATATTTTCAAAGCTTTGAAAACAGTCGGTTGTTCTTCATTCTGGCAACTCGCCATTTGCTGCCGGCTCACATGAGTTCATAGTCTTCTGAGGTATCCAGTAGCCCGTGTGGATTTGAGAGAGTTTGAAGCTCTAATGAAAGACCTTTGATATTTTGGGATATTTAAGAGACATACAGAAACGGGTGAGTTAAAAGAGCTGTTGTCAGTTCCTGCAAAGCCTGCTTCATATTCTCAGTCACGAGATACCGTTTCACTAATTGATTATTGTCTGTCCATAACACAGTCACGCTCTCAGTGCACAAAGAGGCAGTGTGGATGAAAAGCTCATCATTGTAAAGTACACACTCAACTGGATTTAGAAAGCTGGGAACTATAGACAAATCTAAGGTACGGGACTACTTTGAATGAAACTCATAAATCATAGCTTTTTTCAGATTAAGTAAACATCTTTACTACAAACTGTGAAAATTAATGGAGGCATTTTAAATGCCTCTCTTCACCCTTCCTTGGAAGGGTGGCAGGTGAGCTCTCCTCAGAAGGCTCAGGTGACTTTTCGTTAGTTAAACCCACACCTCCAGCAATGAGGGCCTGATCCCGCAAGTCCTGCAGAACTGCTCCTAGCTGGCAGGGTTATGCGAAGTGTTTGCCAGGCTAGTCCTTTAGCCACAAGTCTAATAGCTGCGGTGGTCGTGAGCTCAGGAATGCAAGTGAAGGGATGAACGCCTTGCATTGTGCTGGTTGAGTTCCCGTAAGCTTATGTGCGTCCTTGTACATGAAGTGTGATTGCACAGCACAGTCGCTGCTTTTCTTGCCAACACAAACCTTCACTCCCTCTTCCACTCCCCCAAAACACTTCAGGGAGAGAACAGGGTTGGAGGCAAAGCAAGGATGATATAGGCATTAAGCTCTGACATACGCAACCGGTTTTGCTCAGAAGAAAATGCAACACGGTCTGTGCTTGGTAGTATTACTTCTACACTCTTTGGGGGCAATGAACAGCTGCTTTTCCTTTAATTTAAAAAAAAGGGCGGGGGGGAGGGAGTGGGAGAAGAGAGGAGACAGCTATCAGGATACTAAATGTCTAATACCGTCATTTAAGCTAACATGCGTGCCACCGTCGAATGAATATAAGGGTTTGTTGACAATTTGAGGGTCAGCCAGGTTGATTATGAGAAAATGAGCTAATAATTTTACTGTGGGAAAGGCGGGGCACAATGATGAACAGCAAAGTTTTTCCGCTCATTACACTCCCCAGCAAATAGCTCTTCCTAACAGCATCATCTAGCTCACAAAAGCTTGCATGTAATTGATGTGTAATAAATCAGAAGCATGCCTCAGCTCCCCAAACCAAAATGATCTTAAAAGTTTATGATAGGTATTGATGATTAAGCAACTGTTCTGAAAAGTTAGTTGCACCTAAAATTAGAACTAAAAATGAGATGGGCAGAAAAATATATTCTGGAGTACCCGCAGTTAACCTTTAACAAAGCATGTGGAGGACTAAAGCAAATCAGGCGAGCACTGGAGACCGGGTATGTGTTCTCATACTGCTGCGTGCCACATCTTTCAGACAAATTAAGGTGTGGAGTGTCCCGGAAACCAATGGGGGGGATCCCAGCAGCTCCTGACCTCCCTGCCCCAGCCCTTGTTCCCGGAGGTGTGGAGGCAAGGAGGTCTTCAGAGCTGTTAGAAGCTTACAACAGGTGACTTGTACCATCAGGATGCTGGCTACTCTGATGTTAAATATTTGTTTCCTCTTTTTCCTCCTGTCCCACTTCCTTATACACCGCAATATAATCAGGCAGCACAAAGTCTTAGTTTATGCTTTAGTTTTTCTGGCTTCATTGAAAAAATTCAATGTCTTAAAAACAGCTGCTACTACTTAATGATCTTTTGGTAACTAAGGCTGATTTCTTTTGTTATGCTCTCTGAAGATTAAATTTTGCTCTGGACTCTATTGCCTGAAGGAGGCTATTGTAAAACAAGATACTTAGAAATCAGGAAAAAGATGTTAAAGCCAAAACAGAAAACCAAAACACTTTAACTCTAGCAGTGCGGCTGCCAGTGAGTTCAAGACAAGATCCTGAGATTATACTAAAACTAGTCTGGTATTGTGGGCTGATGGCTGAGGAACTGCTTTCTAACAATGTACACAGCCTTGCAAAAGAATAAAACTTCGATAAGAAATGCTTCTTGGATGTTAGATTTTAAATCCTGATTTGATCAAACAGGCTATCATGCAAGTAACTAGATGCTAGTAAGCATTGCTATTGCTTTAGATTGTGAGGAGGGAAACACAAAGCACAAGAATTTGCAGTTCCTTTTACAAGAGACTGGTTGGAGAGAGCCTGCATCTACTGAATACCGAAAAGCTCAATCAGGATTACAACGGAAATTGCTACGAAAGATTAAAATATGCCGTCAGCAGCAATAACTCTCCCTCTGTTTGTTGTCTCAGATTGTATTTGTGTTGGAGGAAAGATTGGTGTACTTCAGATAGCAGCAAGGAAGAGAGAGAGAGGTTTTGAGAGAGATTTTCTATGACAAGGTTAACGAGAGGAAGTGGATGGGGACCGGGGAATATCCGCAAAGCTGCACAAGTTGAAGTTGGGGGAAGGCAGCACAGCAACTAGAGACTGTAGCCGAAGACTTTGATGAGTACAAACACTGATGGTAGTTTTTGGAGATGAAATTATTGAGGATTGCCAACTGACCCGGTCTTCAAGTCTCCCCTTGTTGGGATGTTCCTGTGGCACCCACCAGGGTTAGCCTGTCCCCAGGGACTGGCAGGCAGCGACCTTGGTTGGGTGTTTATTACAGAAGGCTTCTTCCCCCTTGCTCAGGTCAGCTAGGAACTTGCACAGAGTTTTTATTGGTTATAAAAAGCTTTTCTTTAAAGAAATACCAGCAAAAGGATACATACAGAAAACCTGTGTGTGCAAAGGAGTCAGAGGACTGTAATGAAATCCTGGCTGAAATGATTAGAGCATTTTATTTTCTGTGTTCTGTTTGTCTGTTGCTTAGAATTATAATAGTGATTTAAGGGCCCAAAAAGGCAGGAGAACCAAGCTAATGCCTCCAGGTATGGATGATGAGAAAAGCCTTTCTTCTTAATTGAAAGTTTAAGCTCTTGCTTTGCAACTATGGCACTCGTTTCCAAGTAAATGAAAAAACTTTGATTCAAATGAGTCTTTATAGGAACTTGCCCACATGACCCTCTGCATGTTTCCCTGATCCTGCCGACTTGCACTGAAATCCTCCCATCTAGCCTGGCACCGGGAGACATGCTCATTTGACTCGAGATATCGACTGTGGGATTTATGAAGCCACTTCTCTGAGGCTGTCTCTGGGGAGCCCTCCTGCTCCCCGCAGCGAGCAGTGGGTTACTGAATCATAGTGGGGCTTGCACGTGACACCAGTTAGTCTTCATGAAACAAGGCATCAGCCTTCGCCAGTTATTTTGCCGATACAGGTCACCACCGCAGATGTAGATTGACAGGGAATTACAGTAACGACTATGTAACAACGTGCAAAATTTAGGAAACACATTTTGTAAGCGCTTTAATTACTCGCTGTTACCTCTTTCTGTTTGAAGTACAGACACATATTTATAATATACAGAACCAGATTAAGGCAAGTCCTGCCAACATTACCTTTTAAGAGCAGAACTGCATGTCACACACAAAGACATGTAGATGGTAACTCGCGCACATTACACTGAACAGTAACTCTCCTTGAAGTATTTGGGGTGGCCAGACTGCCACCACATCCCAGATTGACACAGCTGGGAAACCCCAGCATCTTTTCCATCCCTGGGGAACGCAGCTTGCCAAATGCTGTTCCCACCTTTGGCTTCCCTTTGGGCACCTGGTAGGCGCTGTGTTTGTACCTATGCACAGTCGTTCATTTGAATACTTAGGAGACTTAGTTACCAACATGAGAAGCGTGAGGCTGCGCATCTGCCCGTTCAAATCACAGCTCGCTTGTCTGTAAACCAGTGGCCACAGCCCACGCGCCATGTACAGCTTGGCATGGTAAAGTGTAGCGCACGTGGCACAGGATAATAGGGTGGTTTTTTTCTGACCAGAAATTCAGGGATGATCTATTCATAGACATTGTAAAAGAAATAACTATACTTTTAAACTTTAAATGAACTTTGCTGACTTGAGATTTAGCGGGTTTCACTGAGCAGACTTAGAAGAGGAGCAGCTGTAGCATCTGTTGTTAACTTTTGTATGCATTTCTGGCCTTATCATCATTCAGATTTAGGTACAACTACTTAAATAAGTGCATAGTGATTTGTTACTTTATTTACACAATCATTTACATGTACTATACGTGGAAAAGAGGACCACAAACTTTTGCATCCATTGCAATGGACAGGAAAACTGGCATTGACTAGACCAGAGACTAGATTTTACACAGAAACATTTGAGACTCTAATAACTTAGAGGTGCTACTTTCGATAACAGGAAAAGTAGTCAGTGGCGGTATTTTTCATATTGGTCATGCCCCAGCAACTCTCACAGTGCTGCTCTTTTGTAATACTGAGTTTTTCATTGCTTGACTATGTTTATTTGCATTCTTTGTATTTTTTGCTCAAAGGGAAACTCTTCTGTGAGCCTTTAAAAAAAAACAAAAACCAACACAACCAACCACTTTAATTTTGAAGTCTAGTTTCTGTATTTGTCATATTCTAAAAGGGAAAAATAGATTTATAATATCTGAATGAAGAAAAGAAGATGGATAATATTAAGTACCTGACACCTCCAAAGAGCAAAGATCATCAGCTTTCTCTTGCAGCATTATAGTTAGAAAGTGCATTTGACAGAGTTATGCTGTCAAAACAGATCATCTGTTGGGAAGATTTATGCACTTCTCTCACTTGTTATCTTTTAGTCATGACAAAGCTTAGTTAAAGTAAAGTCACCACAGATGACTCAGGAGAAACTGTGTTTCTCCACTTAAAATCTTTGGTGATTTTAAAATGCACAAAGTAGTTGCATTAGAGCTTCCTGCCCTGTACGATGTTGCTCCTCAATGCGTATTCCAAAATCCTATTCATCTGTGTTGCTGCATTTCTGCTCATGACAATTTAGCATCTGAGCATTTGAGTCAAAGCCCAGGGAAATCAAAATGATACTGCAAGGTCTTAGATAAGAGGGATATTACTAAAAGACACCCCATACCCAGAATGGTATGCATTTTCATATCCCATATGACTTTGGTCCATGGTCAGTGTCTGTCTTACAATCAGAACTGCAAAATGCTTTACAGCGGGAAACTGAATCAGTAATGGATGGGCAGAAATCTCTTTCTTTCCTCACACAGTCCTCACCATTAGTCATTTTTATTCTTTTCATTTCAACATTAGTTGTATTTGAGAGCTGCTGAGGAAGGAAGAAAATCTAGGCAAATCTCATGCTTATACTTTTTGGCCTACAGAAAAAGTTCCATACTCCTTTTTCTTTTATTCTTCCCAATTTTAAAAGAGAGCTAAGATTTTTCTTGGGTATCTTTAGGGTGAAGGAAAGGGATTCTTTCTAAGCTTTAAATGGCATTTTGGCAATCCAGAAAAGTAAATCTCTGTCATAATGGAGAGCAGTATCTTCGCCTTGTAGTAGGTGATACAAGTGGTGTAGCAAGATTATTGTTTTTGCAAGGGTAAGCTCTAGTTCTGTAGTTCAGACGTAAAATACAAATTTTTCTAGATTAGGAGAAAAGGGAGTTACAGAAATGCATAATTCTTGTCACAGTTGACCTTTTCTCTCCTTGAGCTTACGAGTGTTTTCTCAAGAAGTAGAAATTCTTGTTCTTGCTGTGCATGGAGGAGATAAGAACAGTATCACAGGGGGAGGCAGTTGTGCTTTCCTAAAAGGTAAGTTACTATATAAGCAAGGAGGGAAAGAACAGACAGAAACTGCTTGTGGGGGGGATGTTTTGCCCAGGAGAAGGAGAAAATACATAGTATCGCAGCTGAGATCAATTGCACTGAAAAGACCATAAGAAAAAGGAGATGGAGAGCGTGCGTGTGTGATCCAAAGTTTGTAGAAGGAAAATGCACCCACCAAGGGTGGAATGGCAGAGATCAGCATTCAGATTTGAAAATCCTGTTTTTTTTAGAGAAAGAAAGGATAGGATGAGATTTTTTTTATCATCATCTGATGGAATGTTTATTTAATAGAGAAGAAAAGAAAAATGCAAATACAGGAAATCTTCCTGTGCCCAGCTTAAGAAAACCCTCAGAGTCACTAACACATTGAATAAATCCTGTTTTAGGCAGGTAATGACTTGAAACTCCCCGCTGAAAACAAAGGTGGTTCACAATGATGTGTGACAGATGCAGAAGCAACGTGACTGTGAGATGGCACAGTTATTCCAGTATCAGGGATGATGGGAGTTTATCTAAGGATAAAGGAGGGAGGGATTCCCTGTGCAAGGTCAGTGTCGGGGAGAGATCCAAGGGGAGACCAGCTGTCTGTACTAACTGACCTCTAATCCAGGAGGAGGGCTTTGTGCTGCTCCAATACAGATCAGGTTAGATTGAATGCCACTGAGGTACCAGCCATCTAGGAAGTCATTTTCTGTTTCACTGATTTTGGTTCTCGTTGTTTTATTTTCCCCTCGCTTTGTATGTAAAACAAGCCTTCAAGGAGTTCCTGAACAGAGATCGCCCTGCTCCTCTGTAATAGCGGCATTGTGAGCAATGTGGCTGCTGCTGGCCAAAGGGCTCGCCAGCGCTACGCAAAAAGCCTCGATAGTACATAAATTTGATCTTCACCAGATAGATAGTTTTATGCAGTCCACAGAAGAATAGGCCTTTGTCAGAATGAGATGATAGCTGACTTTGGGGGGGGGGGGGGNGAAACACCCCCATCTGCTTTGAATCTACATTTTAATACCAAACCCTAGCAAGAAATTAAGCAAGCTGGCTTGCTCTGCCTGGTAAAGTACACACATAGAAAGTTGCTGAGCTGAAACTGTTCCAAAATCCAGGAATGTAACAAACTTAAAAGCCAAGTTACCTGGTTTTGTGCTCTGTTTAACCGTACAATGATGATAATCAGAAAATTAATTTCATCAGTCTGTCCTTCAAATGTTATCACTCAAGAGTATGTGCTTTCTTTGCTATCTGCTCTGTCAGGACAGTTTGTTTTAAGGAAGTGACACCGTAAATAAGAAAACCCAAACCCATTTCATTTCTCTGGTGAAAGCAGGCAATGGAGCTTTCCCTGCTCTCCTGCATGATTAATGGGTAGTGAAACAGGGTGCAAATTAAGTTGTTCATTACCTTCATTTATAACGCCTATATCTGAATTCATGTAGTATGACGTGATTTTTGCCACTAACAGGAGAATCTTGCATATGTATTTACATATATATATGAATGCCCAAGGGCTTATTTTAGCCTTATGATCTGCACAGTTTGAGTTTTTGCTTGCCTTTCCTAGTGCAGGAAATTTTATCCCTAACTGTCAACAGGTGTCAGAAACAGAAGCAGCTGGAGCCAGAGCTCAACAACATTTCTGTTCTGATCTGATAAACTTGCAAATAAACCACATGTAACTTCTGTTATGGACGCCCAGCAAAAAAGCTAATCGTGATGCAGCCCCTAAGTTCACTTCTGTGCCTGTTTCACAAGCTGTAACAGAGGATAGTGAGTGATATACAGACCAAATCGCAGGCTGATAAGAAGCAGAACTGCTTCTTAAATTGCTCCTGGCTGAAAGGAATCATAGAAATGCAAGTTATTTGCATCACATTCTAGAGAGAGTATAACTTAAGGGATTTTTTTTTTTTGTGTGATGGAAAAAAAATGGACAGGCTGAACTGTTGAAGCAAACTTAAGCAGTTGTAAGAAAAGACAGAAACAGAGAAGAGGGTTTACTGTGAGCTGAAAAGAATTGAAAGATGCCCATTCAAATGCTTCATCTGTCTGCTAATTTTAATTAAGACTCCTCCTTTGTAACTATGCCACAGAGTCTGAGTCTTTAAAAAAAAAAAAGTTGTCACTAGGCAGATTTCTGAGAGTCTCCTGATTGAATCATCATTTTAATCTCTTCACTGCCACCCCCCTCTCCTGAGCAGAAGCTACCGGCTGCATTATCTGACAATTAACATGCTGAGAAATGCTACTGCACTCCTCAGGGAGTTTCAGCGATGCAAAACACTGTTTTGCTGTGTGACAAAAACACCGAAACATTTGAAATATCCTGTGTGGTAAAATATCCTGTGTTTTCTGAAGCCTGTATGCACACCTTGTTTTCACCAGGAAAAAATGTTCCTTGAGAAGCAAAAAATATTCCTTTCCTTCAATTATTCTCTCTCTCACACACGCACACTCTCCAATATCCCCTCCAAGTTTGGAGAACTCGGTAAATACAGTGGTCTTTGCAAAGAAATACTGGCCAGTGACAAAAACTGCTGGCTGGGTTTGCATGTCTTTGCTCAGTGTCCTTGCACTTTCTCAGATCCTTCCTTGTCTCACTGCTTCACCTCTCTTCCCTAACAAAGCACTAGAAACAGCTTCTTGCTCTGTGCCTGGTGGGCTCCCACTCTGCTCTTCTGCACCTCCTCACTCCAATCCCACAGAAGCCAAGCCAGGTTTAGTGAACTGGGTCACTGATCCCAGTTAGACACCAGCCACCGTATCAGTCTCCTCTCCTAGCAACACAAAAAGGAGAGGGGGAATAAAAAAAGTTAATAAATTCTTTCTGCGTCTTCTCCCTCTGCCACCTCTGTAAGCCACGGATCAGCCCAAGCAAGGTCTGCCCACAGGGACATGCTAATTGAGATGCTGTTTGGCAGCAGACTCTGTCCTTGCACAAATGTTCACAAAATGACTAATTAAAACCAAGCCTTTTGCCCTGCTTCCTTCCCTCGACAAGTTAACATAGGCACGTTTTTCCTTTCATTATTTCACGGACAACAATAACGAACACGCTAAGGAAAGAGCACTTCAGGAACAGTTTTGTCTGAAGAAAATACCAAGGGTGGTTATCCCTTTCTTCCCCCACGCCCTGGTGGCTGCCTGCATTGCTGGGAAGGTACAAACCAGGAGGAAGTGGTGCAAGAGGGGGTGTATGGGGAAAAGTGGGTCGTTCCAGGCAACTTTTAATTATAGTGAAAAAGGAGGAAATATGCTTAAGCGTAAGAGTTCTGTTTCTGCGTTCCCAGAAGTACTTTGGGTATTCTATAGGAGAATAAACAGATTTTCTGTGAAGCCAAGAAGGTTAGGTCTCGGTGAGGAAACCCTTCGAGTTCTGCTGCTCAGCTGAGTGTCTGTCCTCCCACGGCCTTGCTTGGAAACCAGAAGGCAACAAGTAGGAGTGCAGAGTGCTGTGTTACTCCAGAAAGCACGCATGATGCCAAATGGGCACGCAGAGCTCTTAATTACATCATAGATAATCATGGTGTAATCACAGAAACATGCAAGGAATGGGAGTAGCTTTAATTCAGGAAAAATAGCTAACCGGGTTGTGTAATGGGGAAAACCAGCAAGCGCAGGAGAAGAACGCAATGGTGAGGTGACTGTTGCAAAGTGGGCAACAGGACAATTTCCACATTGATCGGAGACTGTGAAGCAACAGGCTGGATTTTATCTAGCTGTTGTACGTGACTAACACGAGCTCTGTGCGTACATGAAATGCTCAGGAACTGCTTTCACTGTTACTCCGCTGCGTGTGCGTTGTTTGTTGTCTAAACTTGGGAATAATTGCTGTGAAACTTTCGAGTGCGTATGAGTTTTCCTGCAGGCGGCGTGGACAAATCCCCAAGGGAGAAAGGAGTTGGCTCCTTGTGAGGACCTTGATCTCTAGGCTTGGAGAGGAACAGCTTTGCTGTGCTGGAAAAAGCTGCATGTGCATCCACGTGCTTTGGAGGCAGCCTCCTCTCTGGGTCCGAGCCAGCTGCCCGATAGGAACGTGCTGAGGAAGCAGCTCTCGGCTCCACGCGCAGCCAGGCTGCTGGTCGAGCGCCCGCAATGCACAGGGAACACGGAGGGGAAGCCGTGTTTATTCCTGCTGAGGCTAGGAAGGAATGATGGTGTGGCACGGGGCCCGCCTTCCAGGTGGCTGGTGGAGGTTGTTCTTCCCAGCAACTGCTCAGGAAACCTTAACAAAACTTGAATATGAGACTGAAGAAACGAGCAAAAGATGGGTCAAAACACGCAATGGTGTTTAAGCACATAGACATGCAGATGGGCACCTCCTGGGGATTTACAAAATCATTTTGGTAGTTAACGTAATTAGAAACTTCATGGGAACTAGAGAAGTACCTATCTGCCTCTCTAGACATCTAAATGCCTCTGGAGAGCCGGTCCTTAGGGCCTGTTTTACCAGAAGTCAGGTAGGCAGGTTTGGTGACCACAGTACGCAGGGATCAGATGCTTGCGAACACAGCTCTCCTGCAAGGTACCTGAGCTCTGCTGTGTACCAGTGGTGTTTTGGTAGCCAGGTCTCCGAAACATCTGCCTCTGGCATTTGATCAGCTGTCCTGTATGTAGTTTGTGGAACTGCCGCTGACCTCCGCGAGATCATATCAATACGTGGACACTCGCCAGAATCAGCCTTATGAAGTTCAGGTCAAAGTGTTATGCAAAAAAAAGTGCAGTAGCAATTCCACCTTGAGCGATAATACTGGACCTCCCTTGCTAAGCAGGTAAATTAACTCGGTTACATGGAAAAACCAAATGCTGCAGGAAGTAGGGCTCTTATTTCCATATGTAAAACTACCTTCCCCTTATGTTAGCAGCAAACCTTCAACACAGAAAGACAAAGTAGCTTGACATACAGGCACAAAAATCTGTCATCTTCTGAAATAGTTAACTACACTTTTGTTCAGAGTAAGGAGGGGGCAGGGAGTGAAAGGAGTGATCTTTACATGTTGGGTTTTTATTTATATAAGCTATACAGAACACCTTGACAATCTCTGGGATACACAGAGCTATATATAGAAATGTGAGTAACTGTATTAGTGAGCGTGATGCTGTGTGCAAGCCAGCATATTCCCAAGTTTTCAGCCCTGTGCTTTTCCTTCCCCATTCTAGCCTTGCCTAGGTTATTCTATATCACTTTAGCATTATCTAAAATAATTTTTTCTTGCCTTTTACGGTAGTTATTTCTGTATGAATACTATGTAGTCTGAGACTTCCTCAAAACCTCCCAATTTGTCTTGCAGTTTCTACTGAATAAAGACCTTTATTAGGATCTCGTAAAGTTCTACCTCCATCTCACTGGAGTAGGTTATTCTGCAGTGAGCAGGTTATACAAAACACTCAGCACTGGAGAAGTAGAAATGCTATGACATGAGAGTCAGTAGATCAATAAGCCAAACAGGTTGGTGATTCCTCCAGAATTGGTACATACTTATTATCCTGAATTACTTACAGAGCTTTTTAGACCCAACCACTAACCTAATGTCTTCCAGGCCGTGCAATCACACAAGAGGTTTCAGTACTGTTGCTTGTATTTTGAGGGCTAAGAACGCAATTCTGTGAACTAGTATGTGTTACTCCTGAGCTGAAATGCAGATGCTAAATGATTCTGACTGGTGTGGGAACTATTCCAGATTTAGAACCCATGTCCTGCTTTCCAAGCAGGCAGTGCTGGGAGCAGCAAGCTTCAGGAAGACTGACAGTCCCATGGGTTTACTTTTCTTGGGTGACTGTGAGTTTCAGCAGAAGCTTTTCCCCATGGCTGGAACATGTATAAGGGCTCTCTCCCATGCGGGTTGTCTGCTGTTTAGTAACATGTGAGGTTATGCATTTGTTGTTCCCTCACTTGGGATGTTTACAGGGTTCGTCTCCTTTACTCGCAAGAGACATGTGATGGCAGTAGCCTGTCGTTGTGAGCAGAATTGTCGCTGGTATTAGTGGGTAAAAGAAATCTATTCAAACCAAAGAGCAGAAAGCTGTCAGACCACCTTAACCATGAGTCAGAGGACACCAGAGAACGCTATCTGTAAGAACTGGAAATGGAGAGGAGACTATAGAAAAAGGTAATTTTTAAACAAGCCTGGGCAGTAGTTGACTCCTGGACCCTGCGAGGTCAGTGGGGATTATGTGAGGAGCTCCTTTGGAGGCAACTGGAATGGGACACTCCCTGGGTTCGCAGACAGAGGTGAGAAGGTAGGAAGTAAAACCAAGCGAGTCTTTTCAAGTGATAGACTTACTGTAATTTGGGACTGGCCAGAGGACAGTACTTTGAATTGATAGCTTGCTAGTCTTCTGTGGAGAGAAACTCGGTAACTAATGTTTTGGAAAAAGCAAACCAGAAGTGTTAGTGCACCCGGAGCAGCGCTTCAGAAAGGAGCAGGACAGAGAGGTGGTGCAGTTCAGAAAAAATCAGGTTGTTTTAATACATGTTAAGTCATGCAACTGCAGGGTAGGAATTTTGTGCCAGTCGACAAGTTTTCCCAGAGAACAATTTCACACACAAAGTGATGCACACGTGAAAGGCCTCAGAACCGAAAAAAGCCTGGAAGCTGGGAGTGTGTTAGAGGAAGTCCCTTCCTAATTTTTAATTTAGGAAGGGAACTGTTTCAGAAGCAGTTGAAGGTAGCTGCAAAGGGTGGTGGTGGGAACTGAAGAGAGAAGTTTGAAGGATGTGAAGGGAAGCAGGGTAGTCACACAAGCAGAAAATGTGTAGGTGCTTTGGGAGCGAGCAGGCCGCAAAGAATTAAGTAAGGAGAGTGCTGTCTGTATCCAGATACAGATGCAGACCTTGGTTGGATTAATCAGATGTCTGGCCTTCTTTGGGCATGGGGGGAAAAAAGCAGTGAGATGAAAGGAAGGGTCTTAAAGGAGGGCAAGAATAGATGAGTAAGAATGTGAAATGGGGAAGGCTAGATATGAAAAAAGAGGTTCTGAATACAATGGAAGAAAAAGCTTACGAAAGCAAGTTTTGAAATAAAGCAGTGAAGCTTTTCCGCTTGTAGAAAGCGAGCAGAGCAAGTGAGAGGTGAAACAAAGTTTATATAGCCAAGAAAGGAGACAATAAAGAAATAAGACTTTCTCTTTTCTTCCTTTTAAAGCCATGCCACTAACAAAATCTTGAGGTTCCACTTTCTGTGAATGAAGGTTGTTGCCCTTACCTACTTCTAGAGCTAGTGTGGTGTGACCAAATGGCAAAAATTATGGTCATGATGAGAATAAAGGTCTCTAGTGACTACATGGGTAGAAATACATGTGAGGAGGAATTTACCCATCTAGCTAGTTCGTAATAGCTGCTCTGAACATCCCATTCAAAACGATCAAATGGCTTATACGATATCTTTCCTGTGACCCGTGGAACTGAATCTGTGTCACGGAGTAAGGTCACTACACTGTCAGCTGGGTGACAAACCTAGTTTGAGCATTGACTCGGGATTGCAGGCCGTGGGCGTCAGGCCAAGGGATGTCGAGCGTGCCACAGAGGTGACGCGCGTACTCCCGGCGGAAAGCTTCCAGCCGACCGGCACGCCGCCACGCCATCCCCGCGCCAATTCATGGAAAGGCAACCGGGCCGCCTCTGAAGGGAATGACTCGTCTGGCTGTCCACATGGATGTGGCGCTGTACTGGCAGCAGTGAAAACCTGGCGGAGAGGAGGAAGGGAGTCTGTACGGTAGTTGTTGGCCATTCGTAACCGGCTTTCTAAGGAGAGTCAACACTTGCCGAAGATGCCCCATTTGCTTTGGCCAAAAAAAATCTGGTAATTTTGCAGGAAATGGAGGAGATGAGGGCAGATGTTGTGCTGCTGTAGATCGGGGTAACTCCCCTGATTTCAGCAGAGACATACTGGTTGAGTTTTGGCTCAAGGTCTGAACAATGGCATTAGCACAATGAGACTGTTTTACCTATGCTGCTGCGAAACGGTACTGTTCTGGTATAACATAGATGTAAGCCTGTCCCCTTATGTGTTACTGCTAAGATACATTCGTGCTGAGAGTTTGTTTGGGGTTTCTGCGTCGGTTTGAACAGGTAGCAACCTTGTTGCTGCAGTTTAATCCTTCAAACAATGCCATGACAACTGTACCACACGGTGCCTGCCAGGTTCAAGCAAGGACATAGAGCGCACGGCAACAGTAGAGCTGCAAATGAGGTAATGCATTATCAGCAGACAGGTCAGGGCTCTATATATCAACTCATGGAGCACTGAGTGACTAAAAATAACTTTCTATTGCAAGTACCCATTTCCCGAAGAAGGAAATGCCCTTGTTTAACACCTTCCACCCCAAACAAACCAAGAATGACTTATCACAGTTCCTGCATCCCTTGATATCCCAGTGGTCTAGCTGGATGACTGGCTCATGTGCTGTGCTTTCACCTCCAGAAGGTGACCAGAAGTCAAGAGTAATATAAAGACCTGAGCAATCCCAGCCACTTCCCCATCATCTGACCGTCACCATGGGTAATATTACATTTATGCACCAACCTCTCTCTCTCTCAGGCATGTGAGTGTCTGGAGCAAGTGAGAGACTTGCTGAGACTCTGAGACTGAACTACTCCTCGTGCCTTTTGAGGCACACATCATCAGATCAGGATCTAGACTTCTAAATAACCTCACACATCAACTTCTCATTTGGGACTGAACTGTGAGCAGAAGCCTTTGGCTTCTGTTATTAAGCCAGATTTCATAACTGTACACAGACACCAGAGAGATCCCAAGCAAATAATATTTCTATTCTTAAGGGAAAATAAGAAAAAAAAATTAAAAAAAATCACTATTAATTTCTAGCTTATAATGTGCCCTAAGAGGTTTATCCACTACACTGTAGTGGATACTTTGGGCCTTGCCATGTGTGAAGAGGCCTGCAGCACAACACTTCAATGCGAAGGGCGTGAGTCTGTTCTCCCTGGCACTGTGGAGCGGCATGAGTTCAAGTCAAGGAGAGAACTGAGTGAGGTCCAGTTTCTCATGAACATTGGGCAAAAAAAGGTTTCAAGCTTAGGTTCTCTAATGATATTTATGCATCTTCCCAAAAAATGTTTATCTGATTTCTGTTGGCAGCATGTTTCACTACCTAGTCCAACAGCTCTGATGCTTTTACTACTGGCTAGGCAATTTCTATTCCCCCTGTCCTCCTAATTAGTACTTTTCCAGAGGTTTACATTAGTAAGTCATGCAGTATGCTAAACCTACCTAATGAGAGCAGCAGATTTACAGTTGTGCCACTACAGGCCAATGCAATCTTCTCCTGAAGATATTACTGCTTTGAGAACCCACAATACAGACCAAAACCCCACAATGAATAAATAAATAAATAAATAAATAAAGCAACCCTCAAACACTACTTACATTAATACAAGGGGAGGGATCCTCTTCAAAAAGCATAAGCATTTTGATTTGGAACGTTCTAATAGATACACCAGAAACAAGCTTTCTCTGAAGTAAATAATTCATGGCACGTCTCCTAGTGACCGAAACCGCAAGTGTTTTCTTAACACACATAAGCAATGAGCCTAAGCGGGGCCATTGGATCAGGCAGGCCAAAACTCCTCTGCATTTGCATTAGTTGACTCAGGTCTGGGCTTTTTTTTTTTTTTTTTTCCTCCTGACTGCAGACAGTGCAGGGAGTATAAAAAGGACAATTAAGCACCACTGCTGAGCATGTCTCTTCTTCCCACGTTGCACACCCTGGCAACAAATCAATTTTGTCTTTTGCTGCACGACGTTCTCTCTCTCTGCCGGCTCAAAATTACTCTCCCAGAATCCTCTAGAGCAACTTTTTTTCCCCTCTACAGTTCATCCTGCCAGTTGCCACTTTAGTAAATAGCACATAGCAAGCAATAACTTTATTTTTTCCATTCCTTATAAAGGTTAACTATAGGTGAACATTTTATTCTTTATAACAAGTAATTGACATGCATGAGCCAACTTTCTGTTCAGAACATAATTTGTATTCTTGAGATCTGTGCATATTCTTGTTCATATTGCTTCTTCCCTGAAGGGATCCGGGAGGGGGAGGAGAGGGAGAAGCTTTTAAAGTTTGGCTCACGAAAGTTACAGAGAAAGATCTAGGCTTTCAGCTCCATCAGATAAATGGTAATGTAACTGCACAATGTACAGTACAGTGGCACGTACAAAAGAACAGAGTAAATAACGGGGAGGGAGAAGGGGGAGAAAGGAAGTCAGCAGGCAGAGAAAAGAGAATACACAGCATCTAGGCGAGCTTGCTGCTAAAATATAAATCATTGCGAACTTTGATCCCAAAGGTTGGTGGGCTTACCTCCCTCATTACAGATACAATTCAGGTGGGATTTTAATGGGAGCTTTATGATGAAAACTCAATGCAGTTCTTCATGTCCTTACACTTGGGCAGCATTTGTTTAATCAAACTTAATCATTGATCACAAGATCACTGAAATCAGTGTCAGTCACTTCAGTGGGTTTAGGATTAAGTTTGAAAACCACCATTTTTACGGGGGTGCAGCAGGGGTGTTTAAGGAGTATGCTTTTTTTTTTTTTTTTAATAAATCAAGAGTCTTCTCATGTGGTTACAACTTTTTGTGAGGTCTTTTCAGAATTTATGTATAAAAAGAGTGTCAGCACATATGCAACACCTGTAATTTAGAACATAGCTTGCGGATTGTGGTCTCTTCAGTCAGGCTGGTAGGTGTGGTGGGTACAGCCACATAATCCTTGCGATGCCATAATCTGTCAGCTGCCACTTCAGGCCTTTAATCTTACCACACAATGGTGAATTTTTATTTTGTAGTAAGAATCTTCAGCATATAGGTTTTTTGAAGATTAAGCAATGTAAGACCACTAGCAAACACAGAATGTATTGCAAAATTTATGTGAAATTGTATTTAAAGATTTGATATTCACACTTTCACCTACGAGGGTAGGTCCTGCGTCTCAGAATTGACCTCCTTAGTTTGTAACATTCAAATTTGTGGTTTTAGACGAGTGAACAGTGTATTTTTACTCGAGAAAATATAATTTGCAGGCAGAACTGGGACAGGATTATGTATTAGTTGCATATTATCACAGCAACTCATGAGACTTAGCTAGTGTGGAGTCTTCATGCTACTTAGGTTACAGTATCCTCTTGTAGCCCCTGACTTGCAGTTGCCCTGCACCCACTAACAAGCATTCTCCACACATGGATCCCAATTGTCTAGTAAAAAAATTACTCTAAATACTAACTAACTAAGACAACTTACCCAGACACAGCCACCTATCTTGTACAATGAAAGCCCGAAAGAGCACCACGAGGTTATTCTTTCCACTCACACTTTATTTCAAACAGGTGTGCAAAGGGAACATATCAGAGAGATTTAAATAGAAGGTTAAGCAGACTGTAAATTTCCATCTACGCTTGGTCTAATTAAAGCTATGAACATACTTGAGACTGAGAATTTTGTTTAGAGTAATCCCTTTATCAAAACTGTCATATGCCAGGAAACGTTAGAAGCAGAGTTTCTTATTCCCCATGTTCTTGAGCTACTCTGTCTGCCATTTAAATATCAATATTTCTCAACAGCTTTCAGTTTAACCCACAGAGGTTTCCCACAGTAACTACTGCCTGACTTAGGAGCCCCTTACTCATACCGGTGATTAGATAACTCCGCAAATAGCTTCACTGACTGCAATGGGATCACATTTAATTATGACTGCATCAACGTAAAAGATTTCCAGCCCTTTAGGACTAACGCAGATAGCGCTATGAGATAATCACAACAGCAGTACTCCCAGAGGTTGTGATCACCAGACTTTTTTTGCTGCTTCTGCTCGTGTGAACGACAAGCCACTGCACCACAAACAAGTGGCAAAATGTTACTATTGCAAGCCCTGCTAAGCCTGGGTTTGTTTTTTTTTTCCGTTATCTTCCTACAAAGAGCTCTCTGCCTCTTCTGACTCTTGTATTCTACTGTAAAAGCAGTATTTTAAGCTCTAGGGTGCAAGGATTTTCTCAACTTTACACTGTCTCACTTGGTGGGGTCCTGAGTTTTGCACCTCTACCCAGTATTTGCACTTACAAATAATTAACAGATTATACAGAAAAAATATTTATGTGCTATTTATGTACCACAGCAATGTCCTCAGGCCTCAGCTGAGCTAGGGGCCTCCTCCTGTTAGACACTGTAAGGATACATAATGTGCTTTTGATTCCCCTCGCTGTTATCTGTTTCTTTCCAAAGGGGTATATTGTGAGTTTCTTACATGGATGCAGTTAAAACCACATGTGATCTCACTGCAGTCAATGGCATTATTTGTGAGATTAACTGATCATCACTGTGGAAAAGCGCTCATGTTCAGGTCTATAGTTAATGAAGGGAAAAGGGGGAAAAAGCTTTTCAGTGCAAGGACTACAGTCCTACACAGAGCAGCAGTCAAAAGCTAGGACTGGAAACAGGTGCTCACACATGAAGCAAGCCCTCCTGAGGTCACCAAGTAGATCCAGGGCTAAATCTACACATATACCACAGGGTTACCCGTTGTTCCCCTAGGGCTCCTTTTGGTGGTCTCCCAGGGACAGATTTCCCTGGTAAGCTTTCGCCTGCATGCTATCCCTGGTAAGCTAGTCTCTCTCTTCAAACTGCTACAGATTTTTAGAGAACTGCTATGTAATAACCTAAAATAGCCTGCCCCATCCATCCTGAGTGCAGCTGGGCAGAGATCCTTCATAATATCTGTCATGCCTAAAAATATTCCTGTTATGAAAATAGAGACAGAGATACTATGTCTGTTTTTGAGTGCAGTGCCTGTGTGTTTAGTGTGTGTGTAAGTGCGTGTGGAGTAAGTCTGAAGGTGAGCTTGAATGCATGAATGCTGTACTGCAGAATTATCTAAAACAGTGAGCTTCATGAATAAGGGCTTGATATTTGTTTCAGAGTATTTGTCTATAGCTCTACTGCTGAGCTATAAATACATCTAAACCAAAGCAGACAATATGTAAAGCAGAGCAGGGAATACCTCCGACTTCTAGACTTGCTAAACTTGCAAAGCTGTGGGCAGTGCTGCTCACAGTAATACTTTGCAGGGGTGAGACAGAGAAAGATACAACCAGGAATAAGGCAGGGTAAGCATCACGAGTGAGATGAGGTATAATATTTGAATGTTTCCAAGGAAAGAAACTAAAAGACAAGAGTGCAAAGTAGGGAAGAGGTACTTCGCTGTGTAGAGGATGACAGTTGTAAGGACCACCGTGACAAAGCAGAAAGGTGGGAGGTGTTTTAGATCATATGTGGTTTTCCTCCTCTGAAAGTTTTAAGTCATAGAAAAGCCCGTAGAGGAATCATATATGACCATACAGAAACAGGAACTGATGAAACAAATTAGGTCTCAGAGTAGAGGAAAACCTTATTAGTTGAGTGTTTCTCACAGTTTTTTTTCCTTCTGTCTTTTTATTTAAATGATGATGTGTTCATCTTCATATAAGAGGCAAACCCTGCAACTGGGCCTGCCCAGCTTAGGTCTTCTAAAGTGTGAAGGGAAGCAAAACCCTGCAAGCACAAACACCTGCTGAGTTTAAAACAGAAACCCAAGAGAAAGGATGAAGCAGAGAGAACGCCCAGGTTGTCTCCAGTTCCTTATGAACCTAGTCCAGGTCAGCACTGTTGCTAGCTATACTGCAAGACAGAGTTCCAGCAGGATGCCCAGATTTTATGAAAGCATAGACATTTCTCATAAGTGCTAGCTATCTTTACGTCAGGTTGCTGTTGCTTTGAAACCTTTGCTTCATAGCTCCTACAGTTCTACAACCAGTATCCCTGTGCACTCGTCCTCAGTGACTGCTGAAAACGGCTTCTTAATTCCCTGGAGGGAGGGACACAGGCAGATGAGGCAGCACTTTCCTGCCCAGTTCTGCACAGGAGAACCAGTAACCCTTCCATAAAGACTGCCATTTACCCCCTGAATATCCTGATTTAGTGCAAACTCATATATATAATTAACATTTTAAAAGGATTTTTAAAGTCTGTGTCATAGCCTGTAAGATTCTTTGGCACATGCAGAAGAATTTAGGTACTTTCAGGTTAAAACAGTTTTGGCAGAATAAAGAAAACTAGAAGCAGTAATAAAAAGCCCAAATCCCTGAAAGTACACGATGTGTCCTTCTCCATGCATTAGGCTGCAACAAGTGTGTTGATAGGCAACGTTAGATATGCAAAGATGAAGTAAACAAAAAGCCTGAGGATTGCAAAGTAAATATTTGGGTGTATTAGCTAACTGTTTGTCAGTGTTTTGTGCTTTTAAATTTGTTTGTATTAATGTTTGAGTCTAACTCACCTTCCAAAAAAAGATAACTGAAATGATCTGTCTCCTGCCCACAGTCCTCTCCTCCATCAATATTTGTGCTTATCTCTCTTCTCATGTTTCATGTTGTTTCAAGCAGCTCTTTAGTGAGCCACAAAAATGTTAGCTATCCAGCTAGGTTTAAGTGGACCCCAGCTGAAGTAAATACTCTGCGCAGGCTTACTATCTTTCTTTTCCATTTCTTGATTAGTCCTTTTCAGGCCTGCTACATGTAGATCAAGAGTCTTTTAAAATGTTTAGTGAGGAGACCATGCATTACAGAAACTATTGCTTTCACAGTGCTGTGTTTCTATGGTAACCATCTTATTAAAGCACTGCAGCCATCTGCTTTAAATATTAACTTCACAAGACCATCAGGACTAGCTTAAAACAATATCGCATGTTCATTAAATATTAAAACTAGAAACAAAAGAAGAGAACTCCAGGAGAGAGCTTTTTCCTGTTCCTTCAATCTAATCTTTAAAAAAAAAAAAACCAACACTGGTTTGCTCTTTTTAGATAATTTAACAGCTCAAGCCACTGCTTTAGAAAGAACTGTTTAAGTGACCACACTAGCTGCCAGTGGCATAAACTACAACTTTCTGGGTGTTGCAAAAACAAACAAATGAAGAAAATAGCTTCTTGGAGTAGGTGGTCAGTTTGTGTATATGCCTCCTAAAAACAGATTTCCTTGACCCCGTTTGCGTAGTACTCTCAGCCCTGCTGTGGCAAAGGAGGGAGCTCCCTGGGAAACAGCCAGCAGCAGCTGACAAGTGCCACCACTGGAGCAAACAACTGTCTGTTTTTATTGTAGTCTGCTAAAGGGCAGGTGCCTTAGAAAAAGGTATGAACGCTCAGTAATGCGTTCAGCCAACCCCCAGCTTACAGCCAAAACCATGAGACTTAAACCCCCCTATGGATTGTATACTAAGGAACAGGATCCTAGATGTTGTCCTAATCCACAGAAAAGCCTGCTACATACAAAAGAACCTGCAGCAGCAACAGGTTGTGACAGCAAGGTCCTTAGATTAAGCACACCCAATTGTATTTGTTTCCTTTTCGCAATTTGAAATATGTTGGCTGTTACGTCTTCAAATAGTCTCTCTCTTCAAACTGCTACAGAGGAAAAGGTAAGCTCCGGTGAGAGCCCTTCTGCCTTTTACGTATGGGATCTAGCTCACCCTCCAGTGTTACTTTCACTGTGCTCTGCTTCCTGCTCCCTCGTTCCGTGCTGCCCGTTTTGAGGCCCTCGACCCAGCACAGGGTATTGTATTTGGAGTCAGAATACATAGGAACGCTCACCACTTGCAAATTTCATCTGAAAATTTCACTGGAACAAGAGGAGAATTCAGATCTTCTCATGGCAAAACCACACACCTCTGGCACTGCAGCTCAAGAGAAATCTTTTCTGGTGTTGGGGGTTCTCTGAAACATGCTTCTATCTTCATCCACTACAGCGTAACAAAACCATAGATACTACTAAGATTAAATACTGTATTGCATTTGTTTTTCCCACTTCCCTTTACTGCCACATTGAGCATGTGTCTACACTAAGCTGTTTATGATATTGTCCAGATCTTCTTCTGCAGGAGAGAACTCTTTGCATTATGCACAGAATAGCGGCACTGTGCCCAGGTAACACAGGCATAGTCCTTGTCCAAGAAATTCAGAGTCTAGTGGATCACCAGACGCTCACAAAAACATGTAATTACTTATTTTAGGATTCCCCCAATATGCATTTCCTCCTCTTTGATGATGCCAACTTCTCTGTTTTCACACACTAGCTTTTTTTCTGAAGTTCTGGGGTTTCTCGTATTGGTAACCCAAGGGGCAGTATCTCAAAAGGCAGGAACAACTGTGAGCACAAACACTGAATGAGGAACAGCAGTTCCTGGAGTTACAGTGAATATCAAGCTGAACAGTTGATGTCAATCCTTTTAAGAAAAAAAAAAAACAAAAACCAAAACAATTTTTGCACAGGCTATAGTCCTGTTTGTGTGGCTTTGTCAGGCATTAAGTTACCTTTCTTCTCAGCCTTGGCAAGGCCTCAGCTGCAATGCTCTGTCTGTCCAAAAAAAAAAAAAAAATTGATCAAATGAGAAGACTTGAAAGAATACAGAATCTCCTCTAGCAGAGGTCTTCTATAGAGCAGATTATCCAAGTATTTGTCAAAGGTGACAGTTATGATTTATCTGGCTTGGGGAAGAAGATGGATTAAATTGTCTCTTCCATGGCTGTTTTGTACAACTTTTAGGAACAACTTGTCTGTCTTTCTCACTGCTGTGTACTGGTACAGGGAAACTCCATTTAGTATATCCTGGTGACAATTTTCCTGGACAAGGGTGCAAGCAAATTTGCCCAGGATATAAGGGGCTCACAAAGGGAAGACACTGACCACTCTTCCCCCCAAAATTAAACAAACCCCAGTTTTCCACATTAAAGCTTTATGCCAGAGCATGACATTCTTTTACATGGAGGTTCACAATACTTGCCGTGCTTGAGACACTCATGGACCTACAGCAAGGAAAAATAATTGGGGGCAGGTGAGGGAGAAAGCTACCAGGATAGTGGAACATGAGTAGAGAAGGCCTGATTTTGCTGCTTCTGGTGTATCTCTATTGAATTCATAAATCACGGTTTATGCTGTTTGCCTGTTACATAATAAAGGCTGTTTTCTTTCGCTGATGTATAATTTGGCTTCTAGAAATAGGGGGTTCATCATATTTCGAAGCTTTGGAGGCTGGCCCTAGCCAAAGACAGACTGGTGGGCAAAGCACAGTTATGTTGCTTGTAGTACTGAAAGACATGGGAAGAAACACCAGCACCTCAACTGGCTTAATCCTGTGAACATGAAGAACAGCCATTGCTGGCATGGCTCAGCCAACATTTTTTTTTTAAACTTAAGTCTACAATGTAGGATTTTCTTGCTTTCCTAAGAACATATCAGGGCATTTTCCCCCATACATTCTCTAGTACTGTAAAAATCTAAAATACTCCTTGTTCCTTTCATTGTTTTTGTTCTCTTTTGCCACACATTGTAGTTCTTGTGACTTTCAAATTAACAGGACTTGTTTTGTTTTTAAGTAGGGTGATGGGAAGCATTTTCTGCCTGTGGTTTGTGCTGAGCAGATATTCTGCAGGCCTGTTGCATGTTCCTACCCTGCTGTTGAGTGCTGTGGGCAGTTGTTAACATAACTTTATGTATTGTCCAGCAGGTGTTCTGTATGTTTTCTTCTCTGTGCACAAAAAGAATAAGCAATTGGTCTGTTAAGGAACTGTGTTCTGCTGAGAAAGCAATGAGTAAGAGAAACAGAGGAACAATGTGGTCCCTGTCTGTCTACCTCCCAGGCCAGGCGGGAGTCCTGCTGCCTCATTCAGCGCTGTAGATTTTGGTAGTGCAATTCAGATCCCATCCAAGATTCCCAGCTCCAAGAGACATCAATGAAAAATCCCCCGGGTAAATATCGCAGGCGCTGTTTCATCTTTTCGTCATCTCCCCCTGCTTTTTTGGTAGACTGGCTTTTGGAGGGGGTAGGGGGAAGAAGGGAATTAGCAGAAAATTATAAATTGGTGAATAATCTCTCGCTTTCCCTCACACACACATGTGGCTGGGGATAGTTGTTTATTATGCCAAGGGATTCTTTTCCCCAAACTATGCACTGACGTGATTATTGATCAGCTATGTTCTAAGTATAAGAAAAATCAAAAGTCCCAAGTCTATTCTCTGGTAGTTGGGTAAAACTCTTTAGTAAGAATTGCACCCATGCATCTGCAGACATAATTAAACTTTAGGTGTGCCTTTCACTGAACTTGTTAGACAAGATTTCCATTACTTTTTTACCTAGAGGACAAACCCATGACAGAGTCTGTATTTATTTTGAGATATTCATCTAAACTGACACAATGGCGGTATTCACCCTGTAGCATACAATGGTAATCTTACACTATTCTCTTCCATCCTGCCCCCAACTAAAGCATTGAATAAAATAATATTCATCACAAGCAGCATTTCATTCCTTACATTCTCTTCACTGGGCAACTAAAAGCAGCTCTTCATATAATGTAAGAAAATATCATAAATGGTAACAATAAGAAGAATCTCTGAGTCAAAGATGCACCAGACACATCATTTGTGTATCTGTATAGATCTTACACTGGTTAAGTTAAATGTACTTGTAAAGCCCACAGACATCATAAATACTAATAAACCAGGCCTTGTAAACCTCAGTACTTTCTGATTCAGAACATTTTAAAAAGCGCTTCAGGGCTTCTGGAGAAAGACTCCAGAAGGTGTACAATGATGTACCCAGGAAAAAAGCTATAAACATTTAAGGAAGATTTTACAGTAAGGCTCTAGTTCTCCTTTCTCCGAGTCTGCCCATACTTGTACGGTTTCACAGTAAGGTGGATTTGCTTTCCTCAGGCAGGAGAAATGCCACAAAGAACTCTTAAAATAGGAACACAGCAGTGACCTATTTTCAGTACTTCCATTCTTATTTCTAAGTCTATTATATACAGTGTAATGAACATTGTAATGAACATTGAGCAGTGCAAAGACATCAATAACCAATGCAAGCGCGTTCGCTCACATTCCAGATGCAACAATAAAAATCAGCTAGGAGACTGGACAAAATCAGCGATGGGTCAGGGGCTGACCTGCAGCCAGGTTAGAGCTATCTGACCACGTGAAATGAGTTAGGGACCAGGCCAGAGTGGACACGTGCCAGCCTCTCTTGTTTTATTTTGTTTACATAGTGAACAGGGGCTTTGACAACTCTAATGCAGAGCTGCCATGGCTATAGATGGAAAAGGTGAAGACTATGGACTAGCTTTATAGTTACAAAAGTTTTATTCAGTAATGGGATTGAATCGCATTGGAGAAGAGGCTTGGAGAAGCTCGTAGTGTATCTTTCCTAAGGGCTTTGTCATTATGATATTTACAAGCACTGAGATGTATCATAGTAACTGATATAAAATAGAACCATCTTTCTACCATCTTGTTCGCTTCTGAAAGGTCAATCTTTCTATCTAGGAGGGAAAAAAAAGAATCCTTCACCATTTAGTAGGCTTTTGCAAAGGCAGGACTAAATTCTTTGATTCCGAAAGTAAAAACTGGAAGTGATTTATTAACAAGCATAGGTTATTTTTGCTAGTTTAGCAGCTTTTTCAAGAAAGTTCTCTTTATCTTTGGCAGCCAGTCACAGTTATATAGCCTGTCTTCCTCCACATACATGTATTTCTGAGAAAACTTCAAGAATGCTAAAATCTGTCAAAAACTAATCGTTTCACCACGTACTTCCATTTTACAATAAGCTGCTAACTTCTAGGAAGGAAACTGCTTTAGAGTAATTTGGTGTACAATACAAACTTCTTTGAAGAACTTCAAGGGTAAGGAAGAGACTTTTTTTTTTTTAAAGTAGACATCTACTGCATCCAAAAGTGATTTTTAAAAATATATATATCAAGATAGAATGTGGACATTTGACGGCTGAGCGTACAATGCCTGGTTTGCTAAAGAGGCATTTCGGCTACGCATATTTTTCTTAAGGCCCATGTCAAAAAACCAAGTCAGCCATACAGTGGTATTTGTATTTTGTAGATGGAGGTATGTCATTTGAAACTACTGAGGCATCTTTTTCCTGAATGGATGGTCACAACCTGACTACAAAGCATTCATTAGTGCCCAAGTGCAAGTGTTAAAGGAATAAAAAAGGAACTGTCAATCAGTAACCACACGCAGTGTTCTTTTCTTTCAGCCAAAGTAAGCCAGCTTTGCAGTTCCTTCCCGCTTTGAAAAATTTATATACTTTCTGAGTCAGTTCAACACAGAAACAGACTTACGGTGCCGAACACCACAGTCACTTCTATCCCCGAGTTGCTGAATCACTTACCCGCCGCTCCTGCTAGTTAATAGTAGCTATTTTTAGTTCACGGTGGAAAACTCTCTCACGGTGGCAATGATATTTCAAAACAGTTTGGGAGCAAAATCATCTGCCTTGAACGCCTGATGCGCTCTGAGAGCCTGCGTTCGGTGCGAGCGCCTCGCCGGTCACTCCCAGCACTGGCGATCTAGGTCACCCTCGCGCGCGGGATACGGCATTCGCTAGCTCTTTCATAACTGCACGTAAGAGTTCTGGGGTCATGTTTGTAAACACTGCCGCCATGTGCGCGTAAGCACGTGGTGAGACACCAGCATGACCTGGAGCGCCGAGCGGAGAGGTAAACCTTGGCGCCAGTGTCGATGTCGCTAAGCCAACTTGCGCCAACCCTCTTGCTGGCACGCGCTCCCCGCAGCCCTGCGAAACGCCGCGGCGAGTTATTTGAAGGGCAAATGGGAACCTTTTTCCCGTATGTGGCACATGTGGACACGTGCTAATGTTGATGGTGTCCAGGCAGGTTCCTTCTCTCAGCCGTAAGCAAATGGCAGCGCTGAATTGTTCTCAAGAAAAATAAAACTCATTTCTGCCCTAAGTCCCTGAAATTGGAGCCAGCATGGTCCCAAAACACAATGCAAAACTATGGCTATTAGGAAAAAGAATTGTATAAGGGCTCATTGCCAAAGTTTCCAAAATGACTTCAAAGACAGATAACCGAGACTTCGTGTCTGTAATAGCTTTTTGCTGGCTTTGCACTGATGAAATTAAGACCACGTTTCAGACATTTGAGGAAGTAACTCCTAAATTATTTCTGTTTATCAGTAGAGGTTGCATGAAGCTAGATATGTCCAGTACAAACAAAAGTCACAAGTCTTTCGTTTCCTCTTAGCCAGAAATTAGCAGATACAGCCACCCAAATCCTACGGAAAGTTTCATCTCACCCTGGCCATGCACTTTATATGCTCCAAGAAAAAAAAACCTGGGCGGGGGGTGGCGGTGGTGGGGGAACAGCCTGTGGTCGCCGTCCCTCCCTCCTACACCGTCTCTGTTTCATGTGCAGCTGCAAGTGTCGTTTGCTGTGACCTTTGCTGGGAGAGCTGAGAACAGGACAAAGAGTTAAAGTGTTACCAGTGCCTGCTGAGTCTGCACTTCTCGGCCAGGCAAGCCAGAGAGGCCGCTGGAAGAGGGTGTGCACCCAGCGGAGGGCAAGCGGGACGGGGCGCGGGGAGGGAGAGTAAAACAAAAGGAGAAAAATAAACAGTGCACACCCCGAAACAAAACAGGGGAACGAGTACAGAAAAATGCTCGTCTCTGAAGAACACGAACTTTTCTGTTTGTTTCCCTCCGCATAGTTATATCTCGTTATCTGAACTCAAGGTACAGTAGATATATGAGTCCTTGAACTCTGAACTCGCGAGGAGAGCAGCGAAAAGTCGGTCAATACAATTTTAGCTGGGCAGCGGGAAAGAAGCATGCTTTGTCTTTTTGTGCCTCACCTATGGGAGGCCATTTAATGCAGGAACACACAGCTGTTCAAACCTCTTTCTTGCTGTATGCCAATGGCCTGCAAAAAACAATGCAAAACCAAGGCAGTCTTCTCCGAGTGACAATGCAACTGTGGTTTCAAATACTAGCTGCTCCCAGCTACTTGTGTTTTGTTGAGATCCATCTTTCAAACCTGGACAAAAAGCAGTCCCTGGGTTGTTAGCAGGAAATTAAAAAAATGTGCCCATTCATTTCCAGAGGCTTTCTGAAATCCTGCCCTACTGTAAATGTTACCCAATTCCCTAACAGCGTCTCTGGAAAGCAGAAAGTACCTTCCTCGCTGTTGCGTGTACGTCTAGCTAGCACTCTCCAGCGCTACTACTCTATCGAGCAATAAAGTTTCTATTTTTGACTCACCACAGACAACCTTGCTCTAAACCCCTGGCCTGAACGTTGCTCAAACGTAAAACGAGCAAACCCGAACAAGCTAGCAGGCTCCGCCAGCCCGCCACAGCCCTGCCTTTGGCCGCAATCACGCCGAGCGGACGCGGACGCAGAACAGGGGCTCTCGCAAGCCATGCGAAGGGAGCTCGGCCCTGCAGCGTGGCACCCTCTCGCCTGTTACGCAGCGCCTCGGGGACGCCGGGGAGGGTGTTTGTAAACAGCGTGGCCACGTGCACGCGAGCCACGTGGGGGCTTGGCCGGCTGAACCTCCAAACTGCTGTGGGGACGAGGAGCAACTGAGGGAAACGAGTCCGAATGCTCCCGCTCGGTCTTTTTCCAAAGTAGTTTGCGGTGCTATCGGATCTCTAAACACGGGAGGGAAAAATCCATCTGTCCTTCACGGTCAACTGCCTCTGTCAGCATCCAGAGACGCGGCATGAGCTAAATTACCCATCGGATTTTATTTCCAAATGCATTTCATGGATTGTATCACGAGTCTGTGAATGCACTGAAGTTACTTAGGGTAGGCTCTCGGTTACAGGCACTACATACCACACCAGGGAGGCTGAGCTATGACTACCCACACCAAAGGAACTCCAAAAGACCTAAGAAAGGCAACATTAAAATTTACCATCCCTGATTCAAGTCTAGGAGGTAACAGGTGACTGCTGCATAGAAAGCTGTGAATGCTGCTAAGGTTGTGTCACCTGCATGGGCTTGTGCATCCCACCTCCAGCAGAGAGATTTCTGACAACAAATTAAAGTTGCTTTTGGTTTGGTGTGGGTTTTTTTTTTTTTTCTTTGAGCTCCGCTACTAAGTATGACATCAGCGTGAGGGTTCACGAACCCTGACAAACCTTTAATTGACAAAACAGATCAAAACTGAAGTTGTGCGGTAGGTTGGAGCTGATGTACAGGAACAGTTTGCAGACTGTGGGAAATCTTGCCTGAGTGAATAGGAGGATCAAGGGTATTAAAGGTTAATGGGAGTTATTGGAGTACCTACTTATTGAAATGACATTACACAACTCAGTTTCACATATTGCAATTAACTGACACAACATATTTTTAATTATAATTAGCTCATTGTGAGATTTTGCTTTTTTGTTTGGAGGCACACGGAGACATCTGCAGCACGAGTAGAACTGAGATAACATGCTTTAGAATCATAGAATCATCTCGGTTGGAAAAGACCTTTAAGATCATCAAGTCCAACCACTAACCTAACCTTGCCATCCCACCACTAAACCATGTCCTCAAGTACCTCATCTATCCTTCTTTTAAATACCTCCAGGGACGGGGACTCAACCACCTCCCTGGGCAGCCCATTCCAGAGCCTGACAACCCTTTCTGTGAAGAAATTTTTCCTGATGTCTAACCTAAACCTGCCCTGGCGCAACTTTAGACCATTGCCCCTGGTCCTATCGCTTGTTACCAGGGAGAAGAGGCCGACCCCCACCTCACTACAACCTCCTTTCAGGTAGTTGTAGAGGGCGATAAGGTCTCCCCTCAGCCTCCTCTTCTCCAGGCTAAACAACCCCAGTTCCCTCAGACACTCCTCGTAAGACTTGTGCTCCAGACCCCTCACCAGCTTTGTTGCTCTCCTCTGGACATGTTCCAGCAGCGCAACATCCTTCCTGTAGTGAGGGGCCCAAAATTGAACACAGTATTCGAGGTGCGGCCTCACCAGCGCCGAGTACAGGGGCACAATCACTTCCCTGCTCCAGCTGGCCACACTATTCCTGCACCCTTTCTCACTTGGAGCGGAGGGTTTCAACAGTGCTGCAGTCACAGCAGTGTGCAAAAAGCCGCCCTCTTCACTGAGGAGATGAACAACAGTATTTCATTTGCTGGGTTGTTTTGGATGAGCACTGGTGGTTTAAACGTCCAAAGACTTGTACAGGGGAGGGAAAAAAAAAGTTGTCAATCAACAGAAAATGCTACTGAAAACCCAACTTCTGAAAAAGTGAAAAGCTACTTGTTTCTGAGCCTAGTTTCTGTTTCTTAAAATTGATACTTCTGTTATCTTAGTAACCAGAGAAAACTATCTGTAAACCTCTGAATGAGCAGGAAGGAGGGTATCATGGGTAAAGCACTGGGGCTTAGGAGATACGGGTTTGTTTCCCAGCTATACCACAGCTTGCCTGCATGTCTTTTAGTGTTTAAAAAAAAACCAACAAAAAAACCCCACCCCACTAAAATGAATGGCTTCAGCAGGGTTTGTACCATGTTGCATGATCTGTGTGTCCTTTGGTTTTCATTGGTTGCTTAATTTTGTACCCTTTCTTTGTATGTTTTGCCTGCTCATTAATATTAGCACCCTAGGGAGAAGACTGCAGCGATGTTGGTTAGAAACTCCTCTTAACACACACAGAGAGCAGGTAGCAATAGCAGCTTTACTTTATTTGCTGCAAATATTTAGTTTTTTGGAAGGGAGCTGCCTGCCTCTGCTTTGCGTTATAAACATGAGTTACTAGCACTCTGGCCCCTTGTGCGCTGCCAGACCCCTTTTCTCTGCCTCCTTTACTGAATAAAATAGCAAAACAGAACAAAAATGGCTTATGTTTGCACAGCCCCAAGCACAGTGGGATTCTGTTTTGTGGCTGGGATATGAGGTGCCTCCTGACGTGCAATAATTAATCTCACTCTATCCACTCTTCTTCTATTTAGAAGCATCAGAGTTGCCATCCTGAATTAGACTCATGCTCCAGCTTGTCCAACTAAATATCTCCAACCAGCTAGTAGCAGTTGTTTCAAGAAAAAGCTATCCAGTAGGTAGCTACAGACTCACTCTTCCAGAGACAAAACTTCTTTCCAATCCATTAGCTAGAGTTTATATTTTATAGCAAAAAAAACCCCAAAAAACCCAAACATGTTAACTTGCAACTGCTTTGAAAGGTTTGTAGGGTGTTTTTTAAGCAAAAATTAGTTTTTAGCTTCTATGCCTGCCTCTAAGTCTTTCCATCCATTTCCTCTCCTTCCCTCCTCAAACAAGACAAAATACCCCCAAAACTACTTTTCTTTTTTTCAGTTGTTACAAAGAACGTGACTGAGGAGGTGCCTCACTCCTGCAAGTGTCTCTACACAGCCAAACTGTTACAGCTCTGTGAGAGCAAGGAAAATAAATAGGGCTTTGTGAAAATGGCAAGGGCTGCCATCAGTTTGCAGGAGCACAAGTCAGCTGACAACATTGGAGGGGAAGAAAAAAAAAAAGCCACCTATACCTAATGTATTGTCAATTGCATAATGTAGGCACAGTGGAAAATATCCGTACAAATCTGTGTTTTCCTACCTGGTGTCTATTTTTTTTTTTTTAAAGGTACTACACATAGTAATAGAGAGAAAGACAATTCTTATTTTTCCTACTACTTTCTCAAACCTACAGAAGTTTCTTCTCTGCATTAAGGATTACAGGGAAGCAGAAAAGTACAGGTCCAAACTTATTTAAAGAGAACAAATATCCTGTGGAAAGCATGGAGAGCACCATATAAACAACAGAGAACTGAAAGGCTGTATTTTTCTGTTTTGTACATTTTCCATGTTTATAAATATCAAGAGTGCTTTTCCCTATGTGGTCAATATTTTTATTTGCTCCTGGGTATGTCATGTGTACTCTCACAAACTGACTGTGCGTGGAATGGAGACTCACTAGCACAGGTTTTCTTTACCCAAAAATGTCTACTGGTTATATGAATTAAAGAAGTGTTAAGTCTGACTCTTTTCAGTTGCTCAGCTTTTATGCTTTTGATTTTTACTGTTGCCATTTTAGTAATGGCAGACTTTTTGGGGCAGAAGAAACTTGAATTCAGACAGACAAGCAAAGGAGTGCAGTGGGAACAAAATGTTGATAATTTGAAGAGAAAACATGTTAAGGTCTGTAATACATACACACACGTATGCCCACCTTCTCCAAATCCCAGGGAGAGTTGAGTCCAATGTATTTTCCAGCTTTCATATGTCCTCTTTCAGGGATAAATTGTATTCCTTTTATTAAGCTATACATGCACTTTAAGCTTCAAGGAAATATCTCACTTCTGTGAACTTGAGTAACTTTGGAGGAAGGGAAACAACTCCTGCTTTACTGCAGCAATTCGTTTTCCTCATTTTACCATGAGCAGGACAGTAATGCTACTTGCACACAAGAGGAAATATGCAATCATTCTTTTCTCCTTTTTGCTTACATAAGAGCTGAAAGAGTTTTGTGTCCTTTGGCAAGTATAAAAATTGTATAACTTCAAAGTATGTGACTTCAAACACAAGTGAAATAGCACTGAAAGAACAAACAGATTAAACAAAGATGAAAAAAGTATCAGGGGCATGAAATGGGGGTGAGTGCTGCATGAACAGTTGTTGTCTCTCATGCTAAGGGAGAAATATGGAAAGTTATTAAAGGACACTGAAGTTGAGGGCAAAATGCTCTGGTCAGCATCAGGCCCGGGGTTAACATTTACCCTTTGAACTCTCCAACAGCACTAAAAGTGGCAAGAGAAGGAACAAATAGTGCAAACTCACAAATGCCTTTGTCACATATTCTTTATTTTTGCTTGCTACCTTCTGCTACCCAGCTGCTGTAAGAGTAATGGGAACTGTGGGTCAAAAAGAAGTCAGAAAAGAAAACAAGAGGAGGTGAAGAGCCTAGTGAAACAGAAGCAGCTTCTGGATGCGACCCAAATAAGTGGGTCTTGAAATTGAGAAGACAGGTGAGAAAGAAACCACTCGAGTGTAATAACAAAAAAATACAGTGATTGTAAGAGACATTAACATAAAATGGAAGCAACCAATGTGAACATACAACTAATAGTAGAAGTCATGTGTATAAGAAGATCTGTGTACCATGACTCATCTAGACAAATTCAGGATATGGAAGAGACACTCGTACCAACCGCTTCCTCCTCAGGAGGAAAAACCAGTTCTTAGGATTCATTTTGTAGAGCAAGCAATGTGCTTTGCACACCGTCCTGAGCACTTGCTACAAAACTGCACGAAAAACTCTGAAAAATGTGCATTGGGACTGGAAAATAGTGTTTCTGGATGAGAGGCAGAACCTCTGCTAAGGTCCCACAGCGCACGGGCTTGAAGTGTCTCTGGAGACTAGAACCTGTCTGACAGCTTTGGTTTAGTCCACAGGGGCAGGCATGAAACACGTTGTCAGTTGGGTACTTCTGACCATCTGCAATGGGCTTCCTGAAACTATCTTGGAAAGACAACCTCAGTTACGACCACTTCTCCCTCCTCCTCCTTTTTTTTTTTTTTTATAAAAAAAAAACCCCACCAAAACAACAGATTGGTGGCATTATTTCTTTGGTTGAATAAATGCAGAAATCTCCACCAAGCTTCTTATGTCTAATGGAAATCCAAAACTTGCCTTACAGTGATACTAGCTTTCGTAACAGCAATTCCTCTTTGTGTCAACATGTCTCATTAAGTAATAGACTTACAGCTATTTGATTTTACTTACAAGTTAGTAGGGTTCGTGATTTCTTTTTTGTTCTTTAAAAAGGGAATTGTTCTAGTATTCTAACAGGCAGTGAGTCATGCCTAATTAAGGAAAAAAATATATAACCATTTACAGTGGGATTCTTGTATTGCAAAAAGCTGTTTTGTCATGAAAGGTTTTGGGGATTGAATTCCTTATAAATTTTTTAAAAGGGGAGGGGGGGATAGGGAAATAATTTGAAACCTTTGCAACAATTCCCTTAACCCTCGTCTCCTACTTAGGGTCAGTCCGTTCCAGGCAAACGTGTCGACACAGCCCAGATTGTGCTCGAGTTGGGGGTGTGTGTGGGGGTGTGTGTGGAAACAGCGGTGTCTGACAGAGGAACCAATGATCTAGAATGCAACACAGATGCAGAAAACTCAGCCAAACCCCAAACTATGATATGTTTTCTTAAACTCCACATTTTTTATTTCTTTCTCCCTCCTCCGTCACCCGTGAGGACCAGGGACATTCCTAGAACTCTGTCCTCACTGGCTGCGTCAAGGCAGCTGCTGAGGATGCTGGGATGCTGTTTGTAAACACTCTAACCACGTGCGTGCAACCACATGGAGAGTCATCGTCCTGACCTAAACATCTACCCACTTGGTAAGCCAGGGTATTACTGCAATGGAGCCAAATCCTTTTCCAACACAATGTGACTTAAAGCAGCTCATGCCGGGACATTGGAAGATAAAGCTTGGACTGTTTATGCATTATTAGAAAGGAGATTAGGCAGAGAAGTTGTTAAAATTTTAGTCACTGAAACATAAGCTTAAGGATAGGGTAGCTCATGTAGAATAAAGAATACAGAAGTCATTATCCTCTTTATACATCTGCAAAAAATTCAGCTTAAACCTGGAAACTTCTCCTCCCCCATGCGTACACCTGTTGAAACCAGTATTCATATGCTGGGAACCCACGTGGAATATATTTGAGGTTGGAGGTAACGCTGTAGAACACATGAAGATATTTCAGGTTGTCTAAATTGCATCATAGTAATTAATCAGAAAGTGCCGAGGCTACTGCCCTGTATCTGTGGAAGACAACTTCCAAGGGGTACTTGGTTATCTAGCTATTCCTGGTTATCTTAGCTATCTAACCACTCACCTGCTCACTTCTTTGCTACTTCTTTGAAACTGCCTTAAAAGATACACTGTACTTGATTAGGATTAAAACGCTGAATTTTTCTGTCTTGCTGAACTCGAGCATAGAACAAGCCTATTCGCCTATTCCTTTGTATGCTGCAATAGAAGTGCTGCCTTTTTTTTTTTTTTTTTTTTTTTTTTTTAAGGGGAAAAAACAAAAACCACCCAANGAGGAAAAAACACACACACACCAAGAATTAGGTCAAACTGAAGCCTCAATACTGCAAGCCTCTATTTATTTGTAAGAATAATCCTACCGGGGTTTCTTGCCATATGTATGCTACAAGGCAACACCACTCCAACTTGGAATCCACATCTCCACAGAAAACTTTGTTTTTGAAGGACAGCCTGAATTTTGTTCGGGTTGCTAAGATGATTCAGCTTTCTGGAAGGTGTTTGACATAGATGAACAAGCCCGCTTGAAAAAGATAGACAGGGATCGAAATCATTATGGCTTTTAATTGTTAAAGTGTCTTTCAAAGCATAGCAACCTTCTTTAGATTGTCCCCAGACTTAAAATCCTTCACTATGAACAACTGGTAGAACACTCTTTCTGATCCTCTTATAAGGCAGGGCATCTTTTTTTTCCTCATTCCAAGAGGAATGTGAGATATGTGCGTGAAATTAGTTAGCTGGTTGTCTGTTCTTCCTATTTCTCAAACCTTGTTTTTCCTCTACCTTCTTTCTGTTACTCCCTGCTATGTAATGCGAGGCACATTCCCAGTATTTTAATCCAAACAACCTTTTTGGGTCAGTCATCAGCTGCTCTTGGGATTAATCCAGCTGATGCTGGAGGTTCAGAATTTCATTCCTTAACCCCACCACCTCTGTCTCCACCCACCGAGCAGCTCCTTGGGAAAATGGGTAATTTTTTGTTTGTTTGTGTTAAGAGACTTGTCTACCCTAAGGGAAGGCAGAAGTGACTTCTTTTCAATGGGTGACTGAGAAGATGATTACTCATGGTACTTTCCATTTGTAAGACTTTATTATCTAGGAGATTTGGACCAGCTATACAAACTGAACATGCAGGCAGTGAGGATCTGAAAGTGTAACAACCGGAACTATGGAAACTTGTTACTAGTTACTTGTTCAGTGTTCAAAAGGATATTTTTCCTGTAGAATATCATTAAATGAGTAAGAAGGTATTCACTGCCTTATGGAGTATGGGATCAGAATAATGCTACAAGTGTGATTGATTCATATAATTCCCTTTTTGGCTTTCAGCCACGATGCAGTCATATGCTTTATCTCTGTTCAGACTACAGCTTTTTTTTTTTTTTTTTTTAAATAATGAATCATAGTACATCCCACTCCATTTCAAAACCAGCACATTGCCTTTCAAAATGATGTCACAACACTTACTGCTACTGGCTGACTGCCTTAACAGCAATCAGAGAGCTGGACTAAATAAATACTGTATATTATTTGGCAAAATCATTTGTGGCTGTGTTCTCCAGCACAGTTTCCAAGATAACCAGCAACTCTACTTGAAACTTGGCAACTTTGTTCTACCACTTTCAGGCTCCAATTGCGAAGCTGGCTTGCAGATGCTGCTACCACGCTTAGAGCTACTGTGTGGCAGTCAAGTGAGAGAGGTAGAAGGGTCACTACTGTGACAAGCCAAACTTGACAGCTCATCTGAAATTCCACCTTGAAAAATGGTCAATTTTTTAAAAAGAGCCTTATTTGGCTCCTGTAGAAACACGAGACATCTTCCACTGGGAACGAAATGGAGCAAGGGATTTAAGGTCACTGATTAGGCACACACTGAGAAAACCACTCCACTGTCGGTGCAAGTAACTTGGAAGTAAAGCACTCCCTGTAATCCCAAACGGGGTCAGTAACATTACTCCAGCCCAAACTTCACGTTTTTCAACACCTGAGCAGTAGATTTGTTCCAAAACACAACGAGGGTATTTTTGTTTGGTTGTGATTATTTATTTAATTTCCCCCCTTTAGGGCTGTCTGGCTGTTGCTAGTATTTAAAGGAACCATATGGGAGATAGAGTCCCAGCAGCATCTGAAGCGCTCGGGGCAAGAGGGGAACAGTCCCTTCCAACTCCAGCAGCTAAAATCCCCGTTCCAACAGCAACTACAGGGTCTCCCAATTCTGCACACAGAAACCAAAACATTTATAACCTCCTACTTCTGTTACCCAGTGCAGCACTGGTGCCAACAAGAGACCTTGGAAATCTGTCCGTCAAAATAACTCCTCGGCAGGCACACGTTTCTTGTTCTTTAAACAATGTTGACATGCCAAAGTCTAAGACCATGCACATTATATCAAAACAATACCAGTTTCCCTGGCTAAAAGCCAGGAATCAGCACAATGCCAAAGTCCTTGTTAAAAGCCTTACTAGGAACAGTGATAGTTTGGAAAATTTGGGAGCCTCAGTGTCTCCTATTCAACCTTTTCTTCTTTTAAAGACTTGTTAATAATTAGTTCTGAAATGGGCAATACAAAACCACTTTCTGAGGGAGGTTCCCTTGATGCATTCACAAAGTTTTTTGATGTCGCTTCCCAAAAGTGAAACAACTATTTCCACTGAAAGATGACTTTTGAGTTCTTCATTTCATGTAAACAGCAGTTGAGTCCCACCGTCTAAGTACTGTTATTTTTCACACCTTTGCCCTCTTTTTTTACCTCCTCCCTACACTCTGGTTGCTAGATGTGTTTTCTGTCTTCACTGGTAGGGTTCACACTATGCTTTCCGTGACACTGAGGAACAGACAAAGTATTGCCCAACAGTGATTTATTTACATCGGTTCCAAATTGTTGGTTTTCCTAAACGATAAAATCCAAGATGTGTACATTCTTTCAAAGTGTTAACAGCAGCAGATCTGGCAGACCAAAAAGTTCTTGACTTGCTAGATTTGCCAATGTTTTCAAGACACAACAGTCTTAAATATAATAGAAATGATATAATTTGGGAGCAGAAAAAGAAATATACAAAACTGTCTTAATGCAGATGCAGCAAAATAATATCAGTGCTTGTGTTATTTTGTTTGAGTCTTTTGAAAAAACTCAGATATTTAGCAACTGAGAACAAAAGTATCAAAGGACAGCACCAACTAAAGTGCCATGTGTTGAGAAAGAGCTAAAAGTAGTGGTGTTTCTGTATGACAGTCTATTAAAAACTGTTACCTGACCATTGTTAGTCACAGACCCTTAGCGATAATATACAGATAGTAATCTATATAGAAACTGCAGAGGCTTACCTTTATTTGGAGGAGTACAAGAAATTAACCGTGAGGTAACCAGGAAAAGAAAAACCCCACCAAGAACGAAAGAAGTTTTAGGAAGTGTCATGGCAGTTGAGGGGTAAGGAGCCCTAAGAGCCCAAAGAAACGTGCTCATTTTCCATGGCTACTGTTAAAAGAAACCAATACGTTCATCACACAGCACTTAAGCTAATTTGCTTAACTCCCAAAAGATAAGAGACGGAATGATTTATAATCCACGGTCAGCCTGCCATGCCGAGGCCATCTCTTAAAAGGCCAACGCAGGTACCACAGTGTTGTTCTCGCCACCTTTTATTCAGTCAGATCCCCCCCTAACTCGCGTTTATACATGACTCCTGACCATTAACATCTCCCTGTTGACTATCTTCCACAACCACGTCCTGTTTTGCACTTTACAACCTCTTTACAACCTCCAGAGAAAGTGTCGTAGTGGAATACGCATGCAGATACACAAGTGAATATACACGTTACTCCACTCACCCCCTGCTGCAGTAAGTCAACCTGCCATTAACATGCAAATAGAATGGCCTCATTAGCCGACAAACAACACCCACTGACCTGCTTTCACTAGGGACAACATCTCCTCCTCATCTCTGAGACTCCCCAACTTCACTTTCAACAAAGAAAAAAAGAAAACAATCGCACTGAACTCAGATTCAGAGCTGCTGGTCGCTGCTCAAAGCCCGCACGTTTGCATGCCGCTCATCATGGAAAACAAATCTCGTGATGAGATCTTTGGTTGCAACATTTTGATGGAAGCACGCTAGACCACATCACTTCTCCCTTCACCTCACTCGATGAAAAGGAAAATTACTTAGCAAAAAAGGGTCTGCTAAATTTCCAAGACCCAAACCGCGAGCCGAAAAGCATCCTTTTAACTATGTGTATTTTAAAATGACTACTCGTGTCTAAAGCGGTGATTTAACGCCAATAAACGCCACGATGCGAGCGCACGGTGCCGCGCGTCCGACTTACAGATGTGGTAAGGTTGTTGCTCTTGTCTGTCATCTGGCGGGGAACAAGTCCGACCTCGCCGAAAGCGTTATTTTAGGGGAACGCGCACGAGAAAGTAAATTTTTTTTTTTCCCCTTCTTCCCGTGCCCACATTGTGCAAGTGGCCCGACGGCAGGATTTAGCAACGCGGACGAAACGCGCGTGTAGATTGCACAGAAAAAGGAAGGCCTCGCGACAAGCCCTCCCCCCCACACCCGCACACACTTCTCCC
>VXBL01007871.1:133656-144560 GCA_013400195.1 Aramus guarauna
CGTCCCCGCGGGACGGGCGGCTGCGGGGGGCCGCGACTTCTCCCCCGGGGCTGCTCTCCCTCGGCTGCGGCCGGGGGCTTGGGGCACTGGTAGCCGGCTTGCGATGTCAAAGAAAAGAAAAAAAAAAAAACAAAAACCAAAAAAATCAACGCCAAAAGCTCCTCAGCTTTCCCCAAAAGCGAGTCCCAGACCCACGTGCGGCACCGCTCAGCGCGGGTCCAACCGGACACGTGCGTCTGCACGCCCCGTGGCTCGGGTGTGTGACTCCCCACGCGTCCCTGGCGAGCGGGGCTAATCACACCGCTCCCAAACTCTGGTTTTGTTGCTCTCCACGGGAGAAGCGGTATCGTGCCCGCCACAGCTGGAGCCGCAGAAGGAGATCTGACCGCCGGTCTCAGCCCCGTGGCCCCGGGAGCGGGGTTCGGCGTCCCCCCGGCCTGCCAGCCCTCGCCGGCCAGGGACAGGTCGCCGCTGCCGTCCCCTCCGTACGCCGTCCCGCTCCCGCACCGCTCGCCGCCCTCCTTCTCCGGAGGAGCTGGAGCCTTTCCAGCTGGACAGCTGCGGGGAGCAGAAGTAAGAGTAGGCAAAACCGCCTCTGCGGGAACTGGCGCTGGGGTTTCGCACCACCGAAACACCGTCCCGGAGTCCTGAGCGCCGAACTGACCCGGTGGCCTCCCCTCCACGGTGCCGTCCTGGCCGTGCAAACTACAGCAGCATGCAGGCTGCTCTGCTCCGGCCTGCCTGGGAGGTGTCGCGGGACCAGGGGGGGTTTAGGAGAGCGTTAGCTTCCCAGCCAGATCCTCTCCCACCCGCGGATGTGTCCTTCGCACCGGGGGGGGTGGGTGGCAGGAGGGGGTCTGCAGGCGCTGCGCTCATCGGCGGTACCCGGGAGAAGCCGTATCCCCCCCGGTTGTCCCCTGCCTGGGGAAGGCAGGCTGGTGAGAAAGCGCTTTAGCAAAATGCCAAATTCGGTGCCCTCGATGCCAGATCGGAGTGATTTCTAAGAAGTTCAGGTCATCGCTGAGTAATTTGTTTTTCACATCACAGGTTGTTCTCTGGCTTTTGGTTTTGCTTTAATTTCTGTGAAACATTTCGGAAGCAGACCGGAGATAAAAGGTTGCCCTTACAACTTGCTAAAATAGCTCTGCGCTGACGGCAAAGCGTCACTCCTGCGCCCGTGCCGGGCAGCTCCCTCTCCCCAGCCCTGGGGAAGGTGCTGGCCTGGCAAGCCCTATCCCGTAGGAAAATACACGGGTTTTTCTAGACAAAGAGCTTTGTGTTTACTTCCACAGAAATGACTTCAGCAGCATCTTGTGCAGCCTACACGTGTGCAAATAGGCTCAGTCTCTGTCTCTTTTTGGAAGAGTAAATGACGCAAAGAACGGTCAAGGTCTGCCTCGGTTTTGCCAGATTTTTTTCGCAGCGCTTGCTTGATCCCCAGCAGGCTTTAATCAGTATTTCAAACTCTTTTAAGTCTGCGTATTTATTAAAGCCCAGAGTTGCCTTTTCCCCTGGTGCGGCACATCCAGCCAGGAACGAGCACGCTCGGCCGCACAGCAGGTGCAAAGTGCTGCCTCCTCCCTGAGCCGCTCTTACGGCACCCGCAGGCACCTCCATCCTCAGCACCGTCCTGTTCTGCCTATCCGGGTCACGCTGTCGGCAGGGTCTGGCCGGGCCTCTCCCTCTCTCTCGGTGCTTTTCTCCGGTGTTTGCGCTGCGCGGGGTGAGGTGAGGTGACCCCCCTTCGCGTGGCTCACGTCCCTCCCGTGCCCGCGCGCCCTGCGCGGCTGGAAAAAGCAGGTGGCTGGGTTTGGCAGGACCCCGCTGCGCCGGCTCCCGGTTTCAGCTCTTCCCTTTGCATGAACCAAACCCGGCTAGCTGGGTGGGTAAAAAGAAAAAGAGAAAGAAGAGAAAAACCCAACAACCAGCCCCAAAGCCACACTGAGCTGGGATTCTTTTCTTTTCCCACTGTGCTCCTGTGCCGAAGATAAGAAACAACTCGTGCATATCTGACCTGCACGTATGAATGTGAGAGAAGTATGTGCATTTTTTAAATGCTTCCTGTCATAGGTGTGGTTCACTTCTCTATTATTTTCTTTCTTTTTTTTTTNCTTTTCTATTTTTTTTTTTTTTTTTTTTTTTTTTTTTTTTTTTTTTTAAACTTTACTGCCCTAATGACAGCCTGTCATAATCACCAGGCTCAATAAGCCCAGGCGCAATCCTGCTGAACCAGCAGTACTGTCTTCTCTCCCAGAGGACAAGGCACATTTACCGGAGCCTCCCCTGCTCGGCTGGGTCGTGCTCAGCTATCTTGACCTACAAGCCTCCCAATTGACCCGGTGCCCTCCCATAGTCCTGCCACATTTTGACAGACCGCAGGATCCGTTGGCTTCCAAAGCAATGGCTTTCTGTTGCGCGTGCCTCTGTCAAATGCCGCTTGCTCTACAATGCACGTTTTCTTGGTATCTGTTAGCAGCCTAATGAGAGGGACATGGATCTAATTCCTCCCTTGGAGTAGTTCTGTTGGCTTCAGTGTATTTATTGAATGGGAAATACTGACCCATTTTGCTTTGCCATAACTCTACCTATCAAACGAGGAGAAAAAAATGCCCAAACTTGACAATAGTGAGGGGACTTAAAAACCCCAGACCCTCTCGCCCTTAAAGAGTTGGGGGGGGGGAAAGTCTTTTACTTCTCAAACATGCTGTTCCCAGCCTGAAGTTGCATACATTTTTAAAAACAGGTATCTGCTGTAAAGTACAGATATGCAGCTTCCTTGGAAATGTGCTTGAATGCACTTAGCTCAAAGTGGTACTTTGGAGCTGTTTCCAGGGGTGTCGCAGCCACACCATTTTTCTTCTTGGTCAGTCTTTGCATCTGTAAGCAATGAAAAGGGGGAAAAAAAATTAAAAAAAGGGACATCTCAACTGACTAAACACATGGAGTCAGGAATCCTACCAAAAAATCCCACCCCAGACTATGTGTGTCCACTGTTATCCTTGAGAGGAACAGGTTTTGCTCTTTTTGAGATCCGCTGGGACCAGGGTAATGTGCTTTGATCTCTCTGAGCTAATAGCAATAAAGCCCAGAGGCCTGACTGTCACCCGGTGCGACGGCAGGACGGGCGCCTGGGGGAGTCACCGCAGGTCCTGTTCCTTATTTCCCCCACGGCCGCTGCAGCGAGGCAAACGTTTCATGAAAATGTCAGGGAAAAAGCATCCTCTCATTTGGCAATTAGAGCATTTGTGTACACAACGCGTCATCGCACACGATGAGATCAATGGTTTGAAAGAGCGTGGGTCTTACCCCTCTGCTGGAGGGAAAGCTCGCTCTCCGTGAAGGACGTCAGGGCGGCCAGGGCACGAGCTGCTGCCGAAGTTTCCTGCACACTCTAAAGCTGCAACGAGCAAACCTGACTGACTTACTGAAGGGGTGTGATGTACTTGGCCCCCTCAGACCCCCGCATGAAACATGAAGATGTACAGTGCAAATAATTTTTCACCCTTTACCCCACATTGAAGAATAACGGGGTTTATATTATCTACCCACTTCACGTAGCTTGCTGGACCAAATTCAACTCCGACTTAAAATTTCTGTGCTAAAACCAGTTCAGAGCCATAATTAAATTGTTTCTCCTGAGCCTGCAATGCTTCATGTTATTTTATTCATGTTTTCTTCCCCCCCATGACAAAGTGTGAACAGCTATGTGAGGTGAGGGGAAACACATTTGCTGGCTAGCCCATTTCACCTCCTCAGGCAAACCCCAGGAGTCCAGAGGACCGTCAGCTGCGACTTGACAGGCCTACAGAAAATCTCTCATGGCCTTTCTCCACGTAGACATTTGTCTTCCACCGAGGGACACTGATTTCTCATGAGGCCACGTCCAGATCACAGCAGCGTCCACCAGAAGCCCTACAGGGACAAGGTGTGGGAAAGGCAACGGGACTGGTTCAGTGAGCCATCGTTTCGGTTTGGTTTATACTTTCAGCAGGGCTTTTTCAGGTCCCGAGACATCCGCTTGTGCGTGTGCTCGAGAGCCCAGCCTCCGAGCTGAGGGATCGGACCGATGCTGGGGCTGCAGCTGGGGGTGGCCCTGCTGGACTCTGACGCAACAGGACGCTGCTTTATTCCTTCTCTGAATTCATCAAAGGTCGCTTTTTGTCATTTCTTGGCATCCCTTCCCTGGACAGGAGTGGGCTTTTCTAGGACTGCACAGATGAGACGGTGTGGAGGAAACGCAGCAGGAAAGCCGGTCTGTTGGCGGTAGCTCAGCGTGGAGTTTGGGGAACAAGGTGCCCAACGGCCAGCGTGCCTGCTGGGATGACATCGAAGCTGCGGTGTGTTATCCGCCCAGCACCGTCATTCTCCTGGTGGGAGGTGCGTGCCTCTCCGTGATGGAGAAGAGCTGCAGATGGTTCAACTCTTCAGCCCTTGGCTTTTTGCCAACGGCTGTCGATGTCTTTGTGCTGCTCTTCAGCGTTTACGGCTCTGAAGGTGACTGTAGCCTCGTGATTGCTCGGGCATCTGTGGCTGGAAAGCCTGAATTTGGGCACCTCGGGCACCTGCCGGGCAGTGCCTGCCCCCAGGACCGCGGCCGAAACGCACACCTCGGGGCGAGGTGAGGAAGGCCCTGGAGCAGGGGTAAGGGAGGCTTAAGGAGAGGTGAAGCGGAAGGACCCTCTGCGGGTCTGAAGGTACAGCTTGTCCTTTCGGCTGTGGGAGTATAATCTCGAGTCCTTCATGCAGGGGAAGCAGAGACTCCTCTCACAGGCCTGTAGGGGAAGGTGCAGGCTGTGGGATGGAGACCTGGTCTCTGGTTTCTCCTGAGGAATGGCACTTTACTCACTTCTAGGAATAACCCTCCAAAAAAAGGCCAGAAGCTGACCCACAAAGAAAGGGCTCTCAGCAGCCTGTATAGATCCTGGATGCAACTGAGTCGGTGACATTCGGGACCAAAGTCAACTCTCCCTGCTCGGCTTATCCCCCTCCCCAGCCTGCTGGCATCCCTCGGGCATCTCCAGTCCCGGACTGCAGGGCCTTTGGGAGGGCAGCAAAGCCAAGAAAGCAAACGAATCAACCTGGTACCACAGGCCAACATACACAGGGGGACAAGAGCAGAGTGCATGGGAGCCCTTCCCCAAAATATCTGCATCTGGGAGCAGAAAGGGCAGGCCGTCTTGCTCCGTCAGTCTTGCTTGCCATGGCTGAATGCTCTCCCACAGGCGAATGCCTGCTGTAGCAAAGCGTGGTGAGGTGTGCTATGTTTCTGTCAAGTACATTACACAGTCCTCAGGAGTCTCGAAACCCCACCGTCACTGTCAATGAGGCTCTGGGGAGGAAAGTCGTGCCGGTGCAGAGCTGCTCTGTTAGCCCTCCGTAGTATCATTAATCAGCAACATGAGACCAGGAGTGCTTCTGCCTGGTGCCACCAGCCCTCTGGTTTTGGGCTCTGTATGTAACAGTGTGCATCTCTTACTGCCTTTCTGGGCTAGAGCAACATTTGGTAGCTGTATCCATTGATTCTCTGGTGTTGGAGGAATTAAAATCCTTTGATAAGCCCCGAGCTGTGAGGATGTTACCACTGTGTGAACAGCTAAGTGCTCAGGTGGACTGAGCAGAAGAGGCAGCTTACAGCTGCCAAATCCCATTCCCAAAATTTCCCCCTGCTTTCTCTACTGATGTCTGCTTTTCTCTTCATCTTCAAAGCCCTCCACAGCCTTGCGGTTGGCATCCTGGTGTGCATTCTCACGTGCTGCCCACGGGGTCTGCTGCACCACCGGCATCACCGCGCGCGCTGGCAGCCCTCGCCCTGCGGCTCTGCAGTGGTGTCACGGGAGCAGAGAGGTGGGTGAGGCCATGAAGCCTCCTACGTCCTCTCCCTGGTCTCTGCTGGTGGCGGTGATGGAGGAGGATCCCTTGCGTACGAACCCTCAGTAGCTGAGTGAGCAGAGCCCGTGCAAAGCGGGGACGGGTGCGGGAGGCTTTGGCGCTGCTGTTTCTGATGTGGACATCAGTAGTGTTGACTCCAGCCAACACAACGTCGCTCCCAGGCCCTGCCTTCTCCTCAGCTTTACCTAAAAGTGTCCCAATTTGAATGGTGGTTTGTTTTCAGGGGCCACTCTGTCCTCTGTCCCTGAACGTGACTTTGGGTCAACTACAAATTGAAGGGGAAAGATGGAGGGCTAATTTCCTACAGGTTCTGGTCCCTGAGAGGTGCTCAGTGTCTTTTCTTCTTGGAAACTGACTCTGGCTTCCTTGGAAAATTCGGGTAGAAGATGAAGGAGTGACTGAGCACTTACCTCCTGTAACTGCATTTTTAAATTAGGTGTCTGAAGACAGGCTCCCTGTGTCTGTAGGCAGGCATTGAGGAAAGATGGCTCTGTTTCAGGCGAGCTGGATATCCACTGGTGTCACTGGTGACAGTCTCAGGCAATCAATACTGATCACTTTTAGATATTTTCCAATATCTAGATTAAATATACAACTTTAGATATGAGGAATTTGGTCATTTTCTACAGTTCATCTCACAAGTAGGAGGGAAGAGATCTTGCCATTGGCTTGGAGAAGCCAAGCCGATATGCCACTTTCTGAAGTTCAGCCTGTGATTTCCCAACAGGTATGAAAGCTGGATCCTAAGAAAGTCCTGCAAAGGGAAAAGCGCTGAGGCAAAACCAGCAGGGACTGATGAAACAGCTAACCTGGGTGACACACAGAGATCTGGGCTGCGTTACAGCCGATGCCGGCCTTTGGAAGGAGCCTTAGCTGTGTGCCTGGGCAGGAGCTGGGAAAGGCAGAGGTTGCACGGTCGTGCGACTCATAAAGAGCTTTACCTTTTCATTTTTAATCAGCATTTGCCTTTTTAACGACTTCAGTGGGACTCTGCTCGCTGCTTTCCCTTTTCCCAGTGCATCTGGATGAGAAGCCCAAACCTAATCACAGGGTTGCCTTCATCCCCCGTGATTCAGAAACTCTCAGCCCCTGAGCAGAAGCAACTGCGTCACATTTGTTTGTACCCTCAGTGCAGGCACAATAATATTGAGTTAAATTCTGCTTAAATCAATTTTGCCCTATAAATGAAAGCTATGTGCAAAGCTAACTGCTTTGCAGCGTGCATTTAAGCAGCCAAATGGTGTTCAAAAGCAATGTATATGTGTGTGTACCCGTGATCTTGTTAGTGTGGATTTTCTGATCTAGAAGCAATGCATAAAGGAGATAAACGTTATAGCTGTCTTTGTCTCTTCAGATTTCCTTCTCTGGCAGAGCAGTTCATCTGTGGTCCTAGCTGAGCTGTCAGCTTGCTTTGATTTTTTTCTTGTCTGCCTGCTACAGTTTTAGGCAGGGAGTCGGCACCGTAGCTCCTCGGGGCAAGAGGTCTGGGTTCGGACATGACCGGGCGATAGCCTGGGGTTTTGCAGCTTGGGGAAGGAGCTAGGTGTTCGGTTCTTTTTCTTTGGGTGAATGTGAGGAAGTTATATCCAGTCTCCCTTCCTCCCTCATTTCTTCAAAAAGCTGTAGAAAAGCTCTACTGGAAGCTGAAGACGTACATCAGGCACAGCCACCACGTTACATATGTTAAAAGGTACATTTTTGTCTGAGGGTTTGAAGAAAAGATGAATAGGGTGGCAGGGCTCTGCAGCTCCACGGCACCAGCAGAAGTCCTTGCCACCCTGCGCAACTTAGAAACCCCACAAAATTATCTCTTCTTTTGGGGTGTTTGGACAGTGGGGAAAAGCCATCTGTCTTTCCTGGTTCGTTGGCGCAGCTTTCACTCTTGCCAGCCTTTCTCCGTGCGCGAAACATACCACCCTGCACCCCTTTTTTTTTTTTTTTTTGGGGGGGGTGTGTGCAATGGAGCAGCAGGTGGGACTGGCTTTCGGTCGCCGGCGTTGGCAGGTGCCTCGGGGCAGGGCTGGGGGCTGGTGGCCAAAGCGTGGCCGGTGGTCCGCCTTCAACTAGTGTCGTGCACCTTTCCACGCAGCCGGTGCCTCCAATGTCCTGTGCCACCGGCTGTCAAAATGAAAAATAGCCACGGCGCTTCTCGACGGTGACAACCTGCCCCGTCTTCTCCTTCCCTTAATGGGGTGCTGAGAGACAAGGGAAAAATGATTTTATGAAGCAGGTGAAAAGTTAAAAAAAAAATCATAAATTGTAGCTGTTGGGACAATCTCTGCCTTGCTAATTCCATTTCTGAAAAATTGGAAGATGTATTAAAAAGTGATTGCTGTGAGAGAAGGAGATTGTGGCCACGGACTCTGATTGCCACATAGTCTGCAATGTATTTATTTTATTTCCGCCCAGGAAAAAGCTGTGGATGAGCTCCCCGCCTCTGTGACAGCATCCTTGTTTTTTCTGCAGTGCCACGGAAGTGGGAGTGCCACCGATCAGAGGTCCTCAAACTGAAGCAGCTTAAGGGACATAAGTTTTAGGGGGTAGTTATTTGGCATTTTCAGAAAATTCAGCTGCTGGATGTTTTAGGGCATCTCAAATTAGGGACCTGCTTTATGCAAAGTCCCACTTTGCCTTGCTTTTCCGTTTGTAAATAAGACCACTAATACCCATATCAGCAGAGGGATTTAGCGAAGATAAACAGATTTGTTTTTAATTCCTTCAGAAATCATGCCAGAAGTACAGAAAATAAACAAGAAGTATTTGGAGTCTCAGCGCAGAAGCAAACCAGGATTTAGTAGGCACCATGGAGACTCTGGGGGAGAGATCGCAGCTGTGATGGGTAGGGAAGGGCACAGATGATTTAGGAAAACTAAGCAGAAAAAAACAGGGGTTAAATTCTGCAGCAAATACCAAGACAGGCTGTTCTTCATCTGACGTTTGGGAGGAAGCAGGAGGAAGATTTATTGAGTGAGTTTGGAGACAGATAAAGAGGGCGAAGAGGAGGGTGTCAGGAGGAGGGTTGTTACAGCCCACTTGGTCGGAAGGGAGGTGTTTGGGAAGGTACTGCGTAAGCAGCCATGAAGCTGTCACCGTTGGTGATGCAGGACTTCCCCTAGCCCCTGCCCGCAGGGGGACAGTCCCCAAAAAGGGGCGCAGGCTCAGCATGCCTGGGCACACCGGTGGGGAGGTATGCTCGGCTGTTCACAGCTTGGTGAAGCTTCAGATGGAGAAATGCAGCCAGCTGGAGAGCCGTGCTTCCAGTAATATGTCAGACGAGGGAGGTCGGAGATGGTTTGCAGGGGTGACAGCTTATACAGCGAGGCTCTCCCCCGAGCAGAAGGGTTTGGGACTGCTGAATCGGGATTTTGGCAGCTGTGAGGACGTGGTAAGTCGTCTACTCCGTGTTAAATTCTGTCAAAATGCTGAGCATCGACTGCCCTTCACATCGCTGGAAATGAAACAAGAAAAACCTGGGGCAACTGGCAGCGAGGCACATCTATCGCCAAGACAATAATTTCTGACTGTAAAGATAGTTCTGCGCTGAAACCAGTCGCCCAGAGAAGATGCTGTCCCGGAGGCTCAGCAGGGCAGAGCCGGTCAGGATACGTCCACCCACGCAGGCCAAGGGTGGGCCAGGAAACCACCTGCAGTCCTTCTCAGACCCACATTTCCATCACGCCAAGAAAATTATGGACTTTTTTTTGGGAAGAACAGCAGCATCCCAGTTGGGAGACCATACAGAAAATAAAATCTGCGTGCTGAAAGTGAAATAGTGGACGTGTGCTATTTGCTGGGCTATCCACACTCATCGAGTTACAGGCCACATTGTCACAGGTGAAGGAAGGGGCACAATTTGTGTTACTTTTCGCTAGGATCCTGGGAAGTGGACTGAACCTGGAATATTAAAATATGCATGGATAAAATATGGCTAGCGGTAAACCGAGGAGTGACTCGAATGGAAAATGTTCTTTGATTTATTGAGATGGCAGTCCAACAAAGCCAAGCTTCAGAAGTCTTTCAAATTACTTAAATACAATAGAAGTACATAAATTTGAAGTCAAATTAAGGAAATAAAATTCTGATGGGAAATACATAGGGCAGCAGGGACATCCAAAGTAATTACAAGGAGGCTATACCCATTTGGGAATGAGGGACACACGTCCAAATGACGCTGACAGGTTGGAAAGGGTTCGGAGAGGACCTGCCAGCTTGCCATCAGTTCCTGGCCTTTTTTCTGAGGTCAGAGAAACTTGGCCCCCTCTGAGAGACGTAAAGAAATTCCACCTATCTATTTTAAGGAAGGCAATGCTAAGATCACAGTCCTCAAATGCCTACAAAGGGAAATATTCTCAGTAGCCGCAAGTTCTTTAATCGGGCAGACAAAGGCAAAACGAAGCACAGTGGACAGGGGTTAAAGCTGGAGAAATTCAGTCTGAAAGGTGCTCGGTTTTAAGAGCAAACGGCGTTCTTTTCCGAAGCCGCGGAACAATTTAGCAGGGGAAGTGGCAGAGCCTTTCCACCAAGGGTTTGGCTAGAAGAACATTTGCGGTGCTTTAGCTGGTTACTGAAAGGCTGTGCTGTATGAGAGGTCAGGCAAGATGATTGTGCCGTCTGATCTAGTCCGTGGATCACGATTTTATGTCGTTTGTGCTGTTACTGTGATTGAAGCGTGATGTGAGCAGTTAACCTGGAGATGTCTGCCCTGCTGCCGGAGGTCTGTCTGGTGAGTGGACATCTGGTGTTCGAGAGGGAAGAGGTGAAGTGCAAGATGCCCCCCCCACCAGAAGAATTGTAATGTTATTAATTGCGAGGTCCTGCCAGGGCTTTTGAAGCCAGGGATTGCCGAAGGAATCAAGAGGGGTGACTGCTAACCCACTGGTGAGCGCGTGAAGCTTCCACCCACGTATTGCTCCGTAAAAGAAACTTTGTGGGCTATTGCTGCGGGGCTCCTGTGGCTTTGACCGTTTCAGCTGGCTGTCTCTCCCTGACGGAACTCGTCTTCATTTTCAAGCAAA